>CM077350.1:60046341-60289676 GCA_039655645.1 Ammopiptanthus mongolicus | reverse complement strand
TCCTTCTCCTACAAGCCTACTTCGAGTATATTATCATCAGAAAGCAAAACTGCCCCCATCCTTTTCTTTTCCCGCGCTTTAAAAATACTACTATATGCTTAATTTCTATAATTTATGTTATATATTAATATCAATACATCTATTCTTAGCTCAAATACACATAGAGTAGTAGTCAAAGATTTGTGCCTGTTTTTTCCAACCAAAATCTCCTTTAGCTGCAAATTAAACATTTTCTTTCACGAGTCCAACCTCTCTCACTTTCTTGGATCATATTTATTTTTGCTGTGAAATGTGAATACATTCACCTCATAGTATACTCTTATGCTACAAACAATAAATCTTTTTAGCCTTGAGATGGAAACCATTAAACCTAAATCAGCAATCAACACTAGGAGCAAGAGATTGGCCAAGACATTTCAGAAGGTGATTAGCCTCAGAAGTGCAACCAAAATTGCTTCAAACAATGGCATTTGCATGCTCAACTCTCAGCTCAAAGTCAAGGAAGATCCCTTCACTGATCACCAGATCAAAACCCACCAATCCCATGGCAAGCATGAAGATAACAAGGCTAGAAACAAAGCAGTTATGGAGGCTCTAATTGCAAGGCTATTTGCTGGTGTTACAACCATCAAAGCAGCATATGCTGAACTTCAAATAGCTCAGCACCCTTACAACAACGACTCCATTCAAGCAGCTGATCAAGCAGTGGTGGATGAGCTTAAAGCCATCTCAGAATTGAAGCGCAGGTTCTTGAAGAAAGAGCTTGATCTTTCACCCCAAGTGACCATCATGCTTGCAGAGATTCAAGAACAGCAAAGCCTAATGAAGACATATGAAATCACCATCAAAAAGCTAGAATCTGAGGTTGATGTTAAAGACTCAAACATCTCATTACTCAGGAAACACCTTGATGAGTCCATTGCATTCAACAAATCACTTGAAAAGAAGCTCAACTCAAGTGGGTCCTTGTCAATGTTTGATAACCTTTCACTTTCAGTGTTGAACCCAACTCATTTTGTCCATTTTCTTCACCACACTTTGAGATCAATAAGGAGCTTTGTGAAGTTGATGATCAGAGAAATGGAGTCTGCTCATTGGGACCTTGAAGCTGCTATCAAATTCATCCACCCAAATGCAGTTTTCACCAAACCAAGTCGCAAATGCTTTGCATTTGAATCCTTTGTTTGCATAACAATGTTTGAAGGCTTCAACTACCCAAACTTCACTGTCCCAAATGACCCTCTTGAGAAACACCACAATAACCAAAATATCTACTTTGACAAGTTCAAAAGGCTCAAATCTTTGAACCCAAAGCAGTACTTAACCCACAACCCAAACTCGTCATTTGCATGGTTCCTAAAGTCCAAGTACCTTCAAGTGGTTCATGCCAAAATGGAGTGTTCCTTGTTTGGTAACTTGAACCAGAGGAAGGTGGTGAATTCTGGGGGTTACCCTGATTCTGCTTTCTTCATAGCGTTTGCTGAGATGGCCAAGCGTGTGTGGACCCTGCATTACTTGGCACTGTCATTTGAGGAACACGTCACAGTTTTTCAGGTCAAGAAGAATGCTAGGTTCTCAGAGGTGTACATGGAATGTGTCACGGAAGAACCAGTTTCAAAGTCAGGGGAATCATCCACTCATTCTGATTCCGGCGAGCTTCGGGTGGGTTTCACGGTGGTGCCGGGTTTTAAGATCGGTAAGACAGTGATACAGAGTCAGGTTTACCTGTCTCTGGTGGGTTCTCCGGCGAGTCACTGATAGATATTCATATTAGTATGGAGTTATTAAGATACTCCTATTGTTGGGTAATAATTTGTCAAATTAGCAGTCATATTTAAAAATTTCTTAAATATAATGAGGTACTAAGTTACTAATAAATATTGAGTAAATAGTTAAATTAGTTTTTGAAAGATACAACTTTAGTTATATTAGTCCCTGGTTCATGACAATTACTACTGAACTTTTTTAATATGCATTTTGTAGTTGAAATTAGTTTGGGGCAAGTTTGGATCCTCTAGAGCACTCCTCTCTTCATCCTTTCTCCATCACTTCTCTCGATCATTGGATGCATGCATTGATTTATGTAGACCCTTAGATGCATGTAAACCGGCAATACAAAAGGCTACTGCTTGCGGTACCTGTACACAAATTTTGGCTGCATCGCTAGAGAGGATCCAAATCTGTTTCCGACACAGATACTAGTTAATATATGGATATTTAGAAACTAATTTTAATGACAAAATTCACATTTAAAACTTCAGGAGTAATATTCCTGCAGTGTAACTAAGGTTGTATCTTTCAAGACTAATTTAATGATTTAGTCAATAAATATTTGTTATCTCAACTTGGTATCAATACTTCAAGAAAAGGGTACCAAAGTAACTCCTCCATAATTAGGCATTTTTGAAGTTCTGAATGTACATTTGGTCTCAAAGTAGGAATGCTTCGGGCGCTCGGTACACGCTCTGGCATGGATATTATAGTGCTACACATTTGGTGTATACACCTTCTGAACTACTATGTTTTCCTCTGTTATCAACTGTAAATTATCTTGCATAGTGGTACACTATATTGTAATAAGTGAAGGATAAGTCTCTTAGTTTATTACTATTTGGAAATTTGCAAGTGCCAACAATAGATTTATAGTAATGCTACATATTCAAAGCATAATCCATACTTTACCTTATTTTGATAGTCTAATTAGCTCAGCCTTCAGTTCTTTTTAAATAAAATTTCGCATAACAATTGTGCTCAATTATAGACGTTGTATGGAAGATAAGATTAGAGCTTGTGGTTATTTTAACAAAGGTTTTCTGCTCAAAACTTGCCTCATTTAATTAGGTATTGGACTTAGGTGTCTTAGTGGTATTTTGTCATCCATTGCTTCTAGCTACGATTTTGAATTTAAAATCATACATTTGTTAGAATAGTCTGTGTCTGCCTTGTGTGCATGATTGATGGGCCAGGGTTCTACAATGGGAGAGCCAATATGATCAAGTGTCCTTGAATAATATCAATGACAACGGGGTGGCGCGTGGGATAAGTCTAGGGGAAGGGATCTACAAATGATGACCACAGTAAATTGGCATAGGCATTTTGGACCCACATGTAAATTGGCCAAGAGGGATAGGGATATGATCTTGATCTGAACAGGGTGGAGAAAGAGAGTGGTGGGGTAGGGGATAATCATATTTTAAGGGTCCACCAGAAGGGAGGCTTTGAAAGTCAGTTTAGTTTTTTCTTGCAGTGCAGTTTTGTCAAATAAAATTTGCTGTTAGAACTGTCAGTAATAATAGATTCTAAAATCTGCAACCTGCTTATATATTTGATAAGATATACCTATATATGGGATTGTTATGCTGCTTAGCTAGTCTACCTACCTCATTAATATATTTGGTTAACCTTTAAAATAAAGCCAAATTAACCTAGTTAATAATGTAGTATTAGAATTTTAGATATAGGACAGAATTGTTCATTTTCTGAACGAAGAACAGTCATGTTTCCTGATCCTGACCTTTTTCAACCTCTTTGTGACCCACTCGTATCTCAGTGATAGGAAGAACTTGGAGGTTCTGACTATGGTTCACGGGATTGCTAGGCAACATGTCAGGACTGCATATTATTGATATAATATACCATATAGGGCATAAAATAATAATCCGTACCTTCAAATTGATTTTAAATTAAAATTTAACATAGCGAGTGTGTAAGAGTACTCAAGCAAGTGGGTAATAATCTTTACCAAATGGATACTTTAGTTTATTCGTAGCTTAATCTGCACTCCTAATACCAAACCTTTTTGGGAAATCCAACTACTAAATACTAAAGAGCTCATCATCAATCAATACCTCCGGTTACCTTTGAGAAAAGTTCAACTATATGGCAACATGATGACAAAAGGAAATCTCCTTGACAACAACACCTTTCCTGAGAAAACACTATTACTAATTGTTTTCCAGCATGTTTGATTGAGATTATTCTGAGAAAAATGAGTCCCTATGCGTTGGGCTAATAAAGCCTACCATCCGTTATTGAGAGCCTGGGAAGAGAGGAAGGATCTTAACACACATTTTAGCTGTGCAAAATTGGGTATTCACTTCTGTGAGACACTCGGCTTCCAGGTCCTTGAATAGAACAAGTTTTTTGATGGCATAAGCTGAATTTGGTGTTGCTAATAAACAAAGCCAATTGGATTGTAATTCTAGAAGTGGTGGGTGGGGATGCTTAAAACAAACACATGAGAAGACATATAAATGAGGGAGGGAGCTGCGACTTTTTAAATGAGACAAGCCTGACATGTGGTCGTTTATTGGGATCAAGATGTTGAAACAAATCATTCAAGCACATTAATTAGGACATATTCTGAGTGCCGTTTTGTCGGTTGTGGAGGGGACTAAATATTGCGAATTGGGGTCAAATCGTGTGCAACAAAATTTAATTTTTGATACTTATCTGGGTTCAACCCACCATCTAAGGGTGTGTTTGAAAAAGCTGAAAAAAAAAGATTATGCTGATAATCGATTTATGAATAATCAATTATTGTGATAATCGATTATAATCAGAATCTATTTTTGTTTGGGTCTATTTGCTGAAAAGCGATTTCAAGATAATCTTTTTCGTTTGGATAGTCTAAAAAATCGTTTTTTACATAGTAAATTACGAAAAAGGATATGAAGTTATTTGTATAATTTAATAATATTTATTTGGAAGTTAGTTTTGTAGGGGTAAATAGGGAAGAGAGTTTTGAGAATAAGAAATAATCAAATCATAACAATCTTAAGCTAAAACAAATTAGATGACATAAAACAGCTTTTTTCCCTCAAAAAAAACTTTTTTATAAATTTAAGCTAATTGCCAAACATGATAGATTATGTATGAAACAGCTTTTTAACTAAAAAACAGCTGAAATGGAAAAAATCTAGCATTCCCAAACAAGCACTAAGACGCCATATATACCATACTGTGGGCAGCTCTACTCTACAAATTTCAATGGGAATGCCATTATCCTTTGATAGTGGAATGACACACTCTTATCCTGCCTACTTATCAGTGACATCGGACAATAGAATATGAACAAAAAAAGGTAAGAGAAGGCAAGAACCTGAGAACAAGCCTAAGTGGAGATTAAATTTATCAAATCTACTAGTCAAGTAGCCACAGTTTTGAGTCCATATAAGCCATGTTTGATTGGAAAGGCGGAAGATGTGGTGCCGTAAGATTCTTACTGTTACTGCCTCTTGAATTTATTTATATGACTCTGCACCCCTTTTTGGAAACAACAGAAAATATGGCAGCAAATCAACATTGATTTAGGAAAAATATCTTTCTATCTCTCATTTTACCAAATTTTCATATCTTTTAATCCGAAATCTTACCCAATTTTGAACCTCTGCATGTCTGTCACTTGCCACGATAGCTGCTGTTTTATCAGCATCAGCTTTTTCGGTTTGCTTTGACGAAAAAATAATGGTGGGAAAAAGTGGCCCATGCAGGTCTCGAACCTGCGACCTTGGCGTTATTAGCACCACGCTCTAACCAACTGAGCTAATAGGCCAGATGCTTTTGTTACCATTATTTGCCATATAATATTTTTAGAGTTGGAGTGTTTTGGACTCATCACAACTTATTGGTCATGAATTGGACCATTGGATTCTCAGCTTCGACTGGGCTCGTGCATGTCTAAAACAGTGTACCAATAGGAGGATTTTGGGCTCTAATCCACGCGGAACCATACACATATATGGGATACGCAGCACTTCCCTTTTTGCACTGATGTTGGAGAAGAGGCTGAGAATTTCATTTTTGGGAATTGCTACATACACCACCCTACTTACACATCCACCCCCACACTTATTGGTTTTTATAGGTGAAAAAACAAAAAACCTCTTTCCGAATATGTTCTGGCAATTAGTTGCCGGAATACAAAAAAATTATGTTCCGACAATTAGTTATCGGAATACATCTATGTTTTTTTTGCATTCTGGCAATTAGTTGTTGGTAGATCAAAAAACTTGAAAAAATTTGGAACATAATTTTTTTGTATTCCAGCAGCTAATTGTTGGAACATATTTTTTTTTTTGTATTCCGAAAACTAAATGCCAGTAGTAGGTCGAAAAATTTGAAAAATTCCAGAACACTAACTTTCATGTATTCCGGCAATTGCTGGAATACAATTTTTTTATATTCCGGAAACTAATTGCCGGAACACAATTTCTTTGACGCATAATGAGATGGTGTAGATAAGGGTATCTTGGGAATAAAAAAAATAAAAATAAAAATATGATGGTGGATGAATAAATGAGATGGTGTATGTAGCAACCCTTCATTTTTCTATTCAGAAAGATGCAAGTGCTCCACAAAACTGTCAAACCAGCCCGCGTTTGTGAAATGGTGCACACATGTGTTTTTGGGTTTTGTGCCGGCCCAACAACAACAGAAAGCCAACAACGTGAAATGCTATCCAATGGAGCAAAAAAAAATGCTAACTATATTAACTTACGAGCGGCCTTTTCAATTCTACGTATTTTTCAGATAAACAACTATATTAATAAATGATAACTCTATAAATTAAAGAGTTTAACCTTGATGTAGTGTAAGTGTATTTTATTTTTTTAGAAGGCTAACGAGTGCCCTTAGAGCATTATTTAAGAAATCAAGAAAGGAAATTTTATATAAAAAAAATGATGTATTTAATATATTGAAAAATGTTATACTTAGTTTCTCAATATAAGTTTTCCTTTTGTTGATTCCTTAATCAACGTCCTTAGGACACTCGTTAGCAGGATCATTTCTTTTTAGACTTTTAACTTATCACATGTGTAACTCTTGTTGTAATTATTATGAGAGTCAACTATTTTTAATGACAAAAAGGGAAAAACTGTAAAAATTCTATGGATAGTTTATCATTGAATATTTCATTTTCAATTTTAAGATACCCAGTTGACTCTCACTGGGACGATTTTTTATTTTTTCTCCTTTCTTAAACAATAGTGCATTAATGAATAATCATGATCAGAAAATAATGCTCCTCCCTATTTCAATCTGACTAAGCACAAAAACCATGACAAATGATAGCAGCAAAACCGTAAAAATTTGAAGTATTATGGAATTGATTCAATTACTATTGCTACTTAAAAATTGGAAGTGGTATTCAATTACCATTGTTTTACACGTTGATCGATTAAAAATTGATAATGGTAATCGATTCAAAATTTGAAATGGTATGGAATTTGTAACTATAGAGTGGAGCGACACGGAAAAAACCGACCTTAGTTAATTGATTAAAAATTGAAATATTATGATCCCTCTTATTTTCACGTTAATCGATTAAAGATTGAAAAATAATGGATTAAAAATTGAAAAGTAATCGATTTTAGAGCCATCGAGAAAATCAGTCGGATGTGTACACCTTGTCCACCTTTTTTTTTTTTTTTTTTACAAAATCTAACAACTAAATTTATTTCGCTTAAAATGATCGATATGTTAGGCTCGTTTACAATAGAAGCCGTTTTAATTAAAAACTTACATCAATTATAAGGCTTACACGTTATACTGCTTTACCATGCAACTCCAGGCAAGATATGCGCACAGCTCATCTCTCATATATAGATCACTAACTATACAACTAAGGTTAAATGTTTATCTTATTACATGTGCTGAGTGCATTAGATATATAATGTGCATTATCTCCAAAAACAAAATCGCAATTAAAGTTAGTTCAGTCTCAATTGAGTAAGTAAGATAAATTTAGTAGACATAGCATTAATTACGATGATGGACTTCTGGATCATGCAGCATGTGAACTGGTTTTGCAAGTTGTATTTGAGAATGCTAACTCCTGAAGTTGGAATGGACCACAAGTACGTGTAATCTCCCCTTAAGTTGGCGTCGGTATATATGCATGCATCGTGTTTCACATGCCGTCGCGTTTCAGATGTCTACAATCAATCTATCATGCTGTTTCTGATTGTCCAATGTTGCGCACGGTGCCTTTTATGATGGGTAGGTTTATCCTTTACATTCCATCACCCAACCAACAGTACGTCGAGGCAGCAATATAAAGGAAAATATAGTTCACGCCGAAAAATAAATTTTTTTTTAATTAATATATATTTTTAGAGTAAATATTTTTTACACCATTAATCAATACTAAATTTTCATATTATTAAAAATGTTTGATTTTTATCATTACTATCTTAAAAATACATCATACAAGATGATTTATGATTGATTAATAATTATTTTTTTTTAAACTGTCGGTTTATAATAAACTCAAAGAAAATGCAGTATAATTAATCCTCAGAGGCCAGAACGGTTTGCATTAGGTCTTAAAAGCTCTTTTGGGACCATTCTAAAAGAAATAAAATAAAATTTCTTCTATGTGATTTCTCTCCCAGACCTTTGTATGAATTGAAGCAGAAAAACACAAATGAGGATGCTCAACTGGTCAACTTTCAATTTATGACAACCGAATAACTCCATTTTGAATTTTGATTTCTCCCCCACTTTGTAGGTAAGTTATAATCTTCTTGTAAATTCTTACTTAATTTGATAATTTGCCCCAATCTAAAAACGGAAAGAATTTGTCATCACGCTAAATTCTCGAACAACAAAAGCTATTTACTTTTGTGTGGATTGTGATTTTTTTGTCTAAACATATATAAATAGCTTCACTACAACACCCAAAAAAATAATAAATCATAAAAAAAAAAAACACAACACCCAAAATAAAGTTTATAAATCAAAATTGTAAAATCTAGTAGCCACCTAGGATGTGTTAGGGAGGATGGACTGAGATGATTAATAATGAAATTAAATGATAAAGATGCCTTGACCCATTGTTTGTGAGTTTTTTAAACAATGAAGTAGAATGATTGGGACTGGGAAGCCAAACCACTCCAAATCATCTAAAGCCTCTATTTTTTATACCCTCTAATTTGGGGGTTTTGGGAGGGAATACTTTCCTATTTTTTATTTTTAAATACAAATTTATAATTTTAACCCTTCTAATTAAAATAAAAGTAAACTTTTCAATTTCCCTCCCCTCTCTAGTTCCAATCCATCTCACCTCTCCTCGCCATGCAAGGGTTTACTGTGCAAGGTACCTCTCGGTCCATCTTACGTCTGCCTATTGTTGTTGACGAAAGCATTTTTTATATCACTTTTCAATTGCTACAGTGTTACTTTTCAATTGCTATATTACTTTTTTTTTTATGAATTGCTATATATAGGGGTTAATTTTAGTGTCCAATCCATCTCACGTCTCATGTCAATTGCTATACGGTCATGAATTTGTCCTTGTTCAATCGTTACATGCCACCTTGTGTTTAGTCATTGTTCACGAATTTTTTCCTTATTCACTGTGCTATACGGTGGTTGAATTTACAATTGTTATATTGTGCTATTCACCGTGCTGTAGAATTGTTTTTTTTTTTTTCTGGTCGTGCTGTAGAATTGTTATAGTGTGCTATTCACTCTTAAATATTATGTATAATAATTCACATTCAATTCTTTTTATTGTAAATTATAAAAACATATTTTAAATTAAATTCCATTTTGTATTGCACTTAGAGCATCTTCATTGGTCATTTTCTAAGAAATCCACTTTGGGTTTCATAATCACTATCAAGTGATTCCCATTATATCACATCAAAATTAAGCAACCCATATATATTTTGCTCCAGTGGTGAAATTTTTAAGAAATCCTTAATCAACCCACACTTTTATAATTTTTTATTTGCACCCAATTTTGTTTCAAATAAAAATAATAAAATAAAATAAATGTTCAAACGGTAATATTTCAGTTACTTTTATCTTTTGAAATTTACATTTTACATAAATAAAATAATCTCACACTCACACACACACTAGAAGCTTCCTGACTTTTATCTCTCCAACCCTCGGTCTCTTTCTCTTGGTCTCACTCTCATTTCTCGCCTCTCATTTCTCCCAATCTTCCTCAACTCACCCTCCTTCTCCCTCTTCTCTCCCTCGATCTACCTCTTCGTCTCCCTCGGATCTCTCTCTCTGCTGACCTTCAAAGCGCCATGATCTCTCTTTCTCCTCAGATCAGCGACGCCAAGAGGGTGCCACCATACTGCCGGCGATGCACATGGAGTTTCCGGCTTTCCCTCGACGGAGTTTCCGGCGGCACCACAACGGAGTTTCTGGCTCTTCCTCGACGGAGTTTCCGGCGGCGCCACGACGGAGTTTCCGACGGATCTTATATTTCTGGAACTGTCACACTTTTTGGATCTGTTTAGGTTTTAATTTTTTTTTTTTGTATTGTGTTCTGTTATTATTTTTGTTTGCATTTTGTTCTTCTTTGTTGAAATGTGAAAGCTGATATTCCTGTGTTTTGGATTCTGAAATACGAATCAGTTTTTCTTCCCTCGGTTTTGGATGAGTTGGTTGGGGTAATATTATAGTTTTTTATTCCTATGGAACCGTTTCTTAGATAAGGAACGGATCTTAATTTTAAGGAACTGGATCTGCTAGATAGATGTGCTCCAATGAGAGAAAAAACTAAGGAACTGTTCCTTAGCTTAAGGAACCCAATAACACATCCCCATTGGAGATGCTCTTATAGATGGCTGATATTGTTTAAAAATGGTAGTATTGAAAATAAAATTTGTAATTCACTCCACTCCATTACTTATCATTGTGACTTCCAAACAATGGAGTGAGATGTTCCTTCATTCGTTCATTAAAACTCTCAAACAATGGAATGATATATTTTTATTACTTCACTTCACTCCATTACTAACCATTTCATTTCATCGTCACCAAAACTCTCAAACATAGCTTTAGAGAGTTTAATTAGGTTGTTCTAAGTGTTTTAAATTTTATTGGTAGACAAGGAGAATACCACACAAAGATTCAACTCGATCTTAGATTCTACAAATCTTAATTAGACATCTTCGAAAACCCATGGCTTGAAAGAGATTACAGAATCGGTAGAAGCATGACACTTCCTCACTCCTCAGCGCGCAAATTTTACGCTTGGAGTGGAGATACACATGTCTTTGATGACATTTCAGTGGGCTCAAAGCCTCAAATTTTTTATTTAAACACGTAACATCAAATGGTAGAGAACATCTTATCTTTTTTCCTCTTTTCCCTTGAGAATAAAAAACATAATAAACATAGAAAGCTCATTAAGTTTAGTCAATGAGTAGCAGTAGCTCAGTACGTCTACTATTATTTGTGAAATTCACAACCCATTTTAGCCATATATAATTATATATAGAGTAAAATGATATTTTGATGGTACATTCTCTGATACCTCCAATAATTTTGGGGTTAAAGTTATCCTGTCAAACTACAATGTGCCACCTCAATTAAATAAGTCATATTGATGGGTCAAGTCATATGGTTCTCACAACCTGATTGAACCACCTAAACATGGTAAAGTTATTATTGGGATACTATAAAATTCACCTATTTAGATACATAAAAAAAATGTGGCTCACTAAATATTTAGTCCAAGTGACGGTGATCCCTTTCTAAACAAACAAACAATTGGGTGATGGTTAGGGATAAGCTGCTATATCTTGGACGCGTTTTCAGTCCTTTCAGGCCCTATTGTTTCGCCAAAATGCAACCCAAGTGGCAGACCAGTACTTGTATTATGTATATTCATTGGACCATGTCCAAATCCATTTTTTTCTTCCTTGTACTTTAAAATTGAAGATGTCATCTACCATGCTTTCTGAAAATGAGTATGGGCATGTTTGGGTTTAACGTTGCAAATGTACGTTTGGATTCAAACATATGTTTGTCCCAAAGAAACTCTATAGATACTTTACCTCAAATGTACATTTGGAATTTACAAACGATAAACCAAGCATGCACTATATCTGGCAACAAATGCAAGGACCTCTTAAGTCTTAATCAGAACATTTGCACCACGGAAAGTATCTCAAAGGGTTACAGCTGGCACAACCTTTTCTTCCAGGTGCCCTAGTATTACATTGACAATAATTATGTTGGACGTTGTTATGATATTCTTAAAAAGTAGAAGGTTTCGATATCTTATGTCCAATCAGAATGTGCCATCTCAATTAATTAAGTCATGTTAATGTCACATGGGACTAAGTTTTCACCATCTGATTGGTTCACATATACAAAGGTATGATACCCAAGGGATACCATAGAATCTTCCATTTATCTTTTACGGTGCACATATCCATCAATGGCGTGACAATGTATATTCAATTTGAGTAAAGATTTTTGAACATCAGAAAGGGGACACCATATAGTGTCCTTTTTATTTTTGGATGTATTTTTGAGATACGTGTATACCTAAGAATATAAAAAGTAAATGAGAGACAGAGATAAACACATACAATGTCACATACGGTGTCCAGATTTTGATGTTCAAATAATACAACTCATTCAATTTGACCGACCCTAAATCACAATTTTTTAAACGAAAAAACTTAAGTATAATTTCATAGATATATTAAATGTTTCCAATAGTTTTCTGTTTTGAGGTGGGACAAGTTTGATAGGCTTGAGGACATTGGTTGTGTGTATGAACTTATTGTTTACTGTTTTGGCTAGCTTCAAGCAAATGATAGGTGGTGGCTCTCAAATCCTTCCTAGAGGGTACGTGGGAGAGTTTTCACTGTCATGCTAAGGCTAACAATTATGAATAAACTTTTAATTATCGGAAAAAAATGTTTATATCAAATAATCAAGACTTCTCAAGACCATTCAGGTCACTGTGTAATGTTTAATGAAATCTCCAAAATAAGGACAATGAATAATATGTGTAATTACTAATTAAACTTGCTAATATCTTCAAAATAATGCTAATAGAAAGAATTGCAATGCTAATAGTCATAGACACTTAGACAACGTGGTGGTTCCGCTAGTTTGCACATTGAAGATAAAGGAGGAAGAGGAGATCAAACTTTGTTTTGAGAAAAAGGAACGAGGAACGACTGCACAATTGAGATGGCAAAAAAACGAAGAAGACGAAGACTGCTTCCTTCGCTCGGCTAAGAACAAGAAACGAAAAGGAAGAAAAGAGACCGAGCCTTACAGAGTTCAAGTGAAATGATGTCACTTCACATTTTTTTTAAAAGCCAATTGATCTTTTGAGCCATTCGACTGCCGGTTTGCCCCATTTTGGGTGGATTCTCCACCAATTTTCAATACAAGCAGTTCTTAGGGGCGTTCCGACCAATGTTAGGATCGGTTGAATCGACTCTTTTAGTCTGATTCTGACAACCATGGTGATAAGTACATGTTCTAAAAAGATCTTTACCATTAATTTATACATTTTACAAACAAACAAAATTAAATAAGCCAAGTTAAATCAATGGTAATTTTTTTTTTTTCTAAATCATGTATCTATCGCTAACATGCAATAATTTCTCCATTCGATATGCAAGTATTTAACTAGTGTATAAGTCATTCATACTCGGTTAGTGATTACGGTTTTAAATAGTTTGTAGTAAGTTTAGACAAACTCGATCCAGCACCATCATTATTGGAAAAGAAGTATCTAACTAGGATGCTAGCTGTTGGTTATATATATATATATATATATATATATATATATATATATATATATATATATATATATATATATATATATATATAGAGAGAGAGAGAGAGAGAGAGAGAGAGAGAGAGAGAGAGAGAGAGAGAAGGGATCAAATTACACCGGTGTAATACTTGGACATTGTTACACCATTGAATAACATCCCATCAGATAAATATTTTTTAAAATCAACCGTTGGATTGAAAGTTATTATCATATAGATCATATCTATAAATTTTTACATAAATCTATAAATTATAATCATTTGTCATGTCATCAAGATACGTCAAGATTAACGTGAACGGTATAATTGTATATAACGTTAATCTTGATGCACCCGGATGTTATTCAATGGCGTAACAATGTCCAAGTTTTACCCCGGTGTAATTTGATCCCTCCTATATATATATATATATATATATATATATATATATATATATACATAATATATTAAAATTCCCTAACTCATCTTGAGACTAATATTTATAAAGATGCCATAGCGCAACTCGGGTTTAACTATTGAAATTTACATTTACAAACAAAAATGAACTTAATAATAATATATATATTTTTGGTAAAGGACTTAATAATAGTATATAATATTTGATAAATAAATAAGGCGAAAAAGATATTTGTATAAAATAAGTTCAGGTCATTGAAATAACTACTTAATATTAATTATACCAAAAAAAAAAGCTTACAATTAGTTTTTTTTTTGTTAAATGGACGAGAAGAAACAAAGAAACAAAAAGCAGCTAAAAAGAAATAGGCTGATCCCTTGAGGAGGCACATTCAGCAATAACAAACTTGTCATCTAGAGCAGCTCCCATCTTGGCCATAAAGTCTGCACAATGATTCCCTTCTCTAAGAGTGTGGTCTAGCTTGATCGTCCAGTTCTGCCGCAACTTATGTTGAATATTATGGATCAAAGAAGCAAACCGATGCAAAGGAGGAAAAGGAGCAGTAATTAACCAAGTGCAACACCATAAAGGAATATGTGAAACATTGAACATTCTTGTGCCCCAAATCCCATGCCACGGTGAGACCATGCAGCAAGGCTAGCAGTTCTGCATGCATACTCGTAGAGCAAACGATATGACCATGGAAACTAGCTAACCAAAGACCATCAGAATTCCGCAACAAGCCGCGCACCAAACCCAGCTCTACCAGCTGGATTTCCAAAGCTACTTCCATCAACATTAAGAACTATCTGATCCTTTCTGGACGGGTGCCGCCTCACCCACCGAGGAGCCCTGGGAACTGCATGTGTTCACATTGTGGAAGCAAGCTAGCATTGATAACAGAGGAAGGAGAGGTTGTGGACCGCTGAAGTAACCTTGTGGAAGGGGATGTCTTCTTTACAAATGCAAATGACATTACGAGCCCTCCAAGACCACCACAAACAGGCCAAGGATTAGAATTGTTTCAAAAAAAAAAACTAAAATAGAATTACACTTAATAATCTGATATATGGTTGATGTGGTCACTCATGAGCGTGTGGATGAGATGACACAAGTATTTTCAGCTTAATCAGTGGTCTCGAATTCGGATCCGAGCTCTGGAAATGCAGCAGCGTTAAAACTCTTGAGGCAGAGTTTTGCCACCCTTATGATACGTCCTACCCAATTCGAGGGATTAGTCTCCATAATTACGGGTAGAGGGACTTTGGGAAACCAAGAAAAATATAGTTGATGTGGTCTATTGATACTATCATCAAATCTCAATCAAGTCCAAGAGAACCTCATAAATAATTGTTTGGAATGGACTTTCTATTTATTTTAATTTCTGTTAATTAGAATAATTTGAAATGGGATGATCTCTTCATGGATTCCGAGTACGTTCCAACCCTACAATTTCTCCAAACGGGCAACCCTAGCTCTGTTCTATATATGGCACAAAAGATAATATTCCAACTTATAAGAAAATATTATATATGTATACACACAAAAGGAGTTGATGTAAAGTTCAAAATTCATCCTTTCCCCCTCATTAGGGATAATCCTAAAGGATTGAAAATAGTCCCAAAACAGAGGAAAACATAGACATATATATTCTACTTTTATATAATTCAACTATATAGCCTAGGTACCATTAATCACAATCCTCTCCTCCCACATACAAATAATCTGGCAATATAGAAAACTAAACCAATAAAGATAAATGTGGTCTCATTTCAACAAAGAAAAAGACTAACACACAAGCTAATTATTAATGGCCAGCACCAGGGCTGGGGACAGATAGCACAAGAATTCGGTCCATGCTTATGAGGTGGCGTGCTATTAGCTTCTCATCAACCACCATGACATGCCCTTTTTTGCTTGGTGTAGAAGATGGCATCGTGCCCTTAGGAAGTGCACTGAGAAACAAACTGTCCCTTGAAGATGAGGAGTGCTTCAACTTCTTCCTTCCTTTCTCTTCTCCCAGAAGAAGCTTTCTGCCTTCTAAGCATGAACAAAGTGAAGCAAAGAGAACCATGAATAGGAGCAGCGAAGTGCCAAAACGAGCCATGTGAGCTGCATCAATTGCCTAAGAGTAGTGAGGGAATTAATGAGAGATAACGTGAATGACTTTCAGTTTGGTAAGTGCTTGTAATCTATATATAAGATGGTTGGAGAGAGAGAGAGAGAGAGAGAGAGAAAGAGAGAGCTTGGAGATGAAGTATTGTAGGGAGCGCCAAGTCAAAGAGAAATATGTGTGGGGTTTAAGAAAGTTGACTTAGAGAGGAAGAGGAATGCGCATGCGATGGGTGGGTGGGTGTGTGTTGGCATTGAATTCTAGGTATTAATCAAGAAATTAGTATTTAATATATTCAATTAATTAATTAAAATATGTACACATAACACATTGCTTCGCATGCAACACTTCGTCACACTTGCAAATTTTTTTCAAACTATATATTTTTTTGCTCCACATGTATTTCAATGGATTTAATTTGCACACGTTATTAGTGCAAAAAGTTTTTACTCTGTTTGATATAATTTTACATTAACAAAAATATAAAAAAAAAAATTAGTATATCTAACATAGATCCTCATGCAAAAGACTCTCTTAGGTCCATTTGATATGTTAAAAAATAAAAGACATCGTAATACACAAAAAAAAAAGATATTTTGCTTGATTTTTAAATAAGTTAAATTATCGAACAAAAAATAACTCAAGAAAAACACAAAACTCTTAATTTTTGTTATTCATTAAATTAATTAAGTTGCAAAATTTTGTCTACAACATCAAAAACAAAAAACAAAAACGACTATCCCTTCATTTTCCGGCCTTCTTTTATTTACACAAGGTAAATGGAAATTTAGTAAACTTGCATTATTCTATCAAATACCAGGTCCATCTCAAGATAAAGCACGTGAGACCCTTACTTTAGGTCTTTAAAAATAAATTTTTTAAAAAAATTCACTTTATATCTTTTTATATTATGTTTTTGATATATTTTATGCATCAATAAATATAAGCTAGCTCATTTGGCATAAAAGGTTACCATTAGCTGCAAGGGATCAACTTTCATTGTATACAAAATAATTATTTTTGTATGAGAAAATTATTGGGTTAATTTGTAATTAGTTTTAAAAAGGGCTCGACACAGAATTTGCTTTAGGTCTCAATAGATGATGGATCGATCATATCAAATACTTATGCATATCAAATGTCAAATGATGTATAACATCATCAAACAGGTAAGAAACACACAAAAAACAGTTGGATGTTGCTTTTTATACCAATTTTTTTTTTTTATACACCACATTTTCTTTTAAAAACATTTAAACACCTCTAAAATACCCTTAATTATTTTAATACACCTCATATCCTATATTCAGAAATACAGTGCGACTCTCCTCCTCTCTTCTTCATCTTTCCTTCTTCTCCCTCTTCACGCCCTAGTGGATGACCAGACGATGATGAGCGGTTTCGGTGGAAATGGTTTTTCGCTGTCAAAAAGTTGCAAGTTAAAACTAAAAGAACAAGTTATTTGATGCTAATTCATTGAGGTCACAATTCCAGAAATGATCTAAACGTTGCAAGCAGAAACAAAAACAACTAAAGAAGGCTAATTGTCAGCGGCCAGATTCCTAAAAGGTGACACTTGAAGAGCAATAATTCCATTATTCTGATAAAACGGAAGTGGTCGCAGTTCTTGTACTCAAACAATGAAACAAATCCCATGGCATATTCGTACGCAAATTCCAAACAAAAAATATATCATAGAAAACGTCTAGCCAATGCACTGTAGAACTCATAAGTTGAATCAATATATGAATATGGCATTATTACTGTGTAGAGGCGGTGCCAGAGGGGGGTGAGGAGGAAGAAGAGAGGATGAGAGTGGTGTATTTCTGAATATAGATTATGTGGTATATTAAGATAGTTGAAGATATTTTAAGGATATTTAAATGTTGTTAAAACATTTATGGTGTATGAAAAAAAATTATGATGTAAAAAACAACATCCAAAAAATTTCTTGTGATTCAACCACTTGTATTTGTTGTTCTGTTTATGTTGTCTCGGTAGATATATCCAAAACACCCTTAATGTGACTGTAATTAGATGTTATTCTATACCATATAGGAATAGGATTTGGTGCAGTAATAAAAACACAAAGTTGATATAGTTGGACGATCTTAAACACTATCGCGTCCGATAGATTTAAATAAATAAATCTGATTTTTTCATCTTGAAATATGAACCGTCCGATCAAATCAACCAACTACATCAACAAGAGGCTTTTATTACTGTAGCACATCCGGATCCCACCACTTATCGTCCTGAAATGAATATACAATATATCAATATAGATAATATATATTGTCTAAGCATCATATTTTAAATATTCAAATAACATTCTTTTCTACCAAAAAAAAAAAATCTGCAACATTGGAAGCTGTATTTGGTGGGGCGCGAGTATTACCAAGTGTTATTGTATAAGTATAAATAAACATTATTTAACTATGTATTCTAGATATTGATATTTTTTTAGGATTGAGGTTATCCAATAACCTTCTTAGTTACGACCCAAAGAGAATTTTCAGAGCCGCCTCTCTCTCTTTCAATCTTCCCTCAATTCATCTCTTCCTTCTTCATCATCCACCAGAGAGGCGATGGTTTTGGACTATTTTTTGATCTGGAATCACCCTTCTACATCGTTTTTCTCTCTTTTATTTAAATAAGTGGTTTCTCCATATAAATCTGGTTTTTCTTTCGTGTTTTTCTGTGATTTCGTCGTCTGAGTGCGGCGTTATTTTATTCGTTGTCTTAGTGCGGTGTTTTTTGGTTTCTCGTCTTGTTGCGATGTTCGTTTGGTTCAGATCAGCAGATCAGCTTCGATCCATTACAGATTCAATCAAGACTTTGGCGTTAACGTTACATATCCGGAGGCATGAGTATTCCGGTCACTTTGATTTTGTCACATTTGTAGGCATTTTTCCGTTTTATGCTATTAACCTGGGTGCTGTGAATTTGTTCGCAGATTCATCCTTTTCGGTTTTTAGCGATTTTGAATTTGTGTTATTTTCGATGTATTTTACCAATTTAAATGAATGAATATATTTTTTAGTAAAAAAAACTGTATTCTATATATTCAAATAACGAACTTCCACCCAAAAAAATTAGATCACATTTGCAGCATAGGAAGTTGTGTTTGGTGAGATCCGGCTGCATTAAAAAAACCGCGCATTCATGCAAGGATGTACCATTTGATCAATAATTGACTATGTTTAAGGAAGCCAAACCATTAGTGCATCCTTATATATACGAATGGGTGATTTTTTGAATGTAGGAAATCCAGATCCCTAATTAAAAAGATGAAGATTGTTGTCACTGAGCTACTGTATTTTATAGATGATGTGTATATGACCCTTTACAATGTTGAAGTTTCTGCGTGAGCGAGAATTGTTATAAGTAGACTAAGGATTTAATTGGTATATACTGTTAGTGTAAAGATTTTTGCACCGACAACTAATCAGAAATCGTCACATAAGTTAAAATGTTTGAGCCTTATCTTAACTACCTTAAAAGTTAATCATATCATAATTTCTAATTGGTTGACAGTATAAAAAGCTTTACACCGTGAGTACATAGCAATTAAACTCGTAGAATAATAGAGATAGGTAAATTTACTCAACTTAGAGTCTGTTTGATAAAATTAGCTGTTAGAGGATAAGCTAGCTGATAGCGGATAGCGGATAAGGTAGCTGATAGCGAATACTGGATAAGCTAGTTTATTTAATTTTCTGTGGAAGTGTTTGATAAAACTAGCGGTTGAACTAGCTGAAAAATATAAAATGACATAAAAGGACATTTTCATTAATGATTTTACATAAAAGAGAGAGAAGAGGATAAAGGTAGAATTAAATAAAGATAATAAGAATAAAAGTGGAAAGAAAAATAAAAAACGCTATAAGGTATAAACTCAAATGCTAAACGCTATAAGCTCGTAAAAGTGACGTGCCAAACAGGCTCTTAATGTCTTTTTTGGAGATTAGACAAATGGCTTTTTATACCACTAGTACTTTTCTAATGTTATTATTGAATCTATAATTTTTTTTTCACATATATTATTTCATTTCAAAAGAATATTTTCATTATTACTCAAACGATGCAAAATTTATAAGTAATTTTAGGTTAAGCTATTTTTTTTATGGCAAAATGGTGACGAGTGAGCTATCACTCCGGAGTCTGAAACAATATGGGTACGATCCCTTCCCAAGAAGTTTTTTTTTACAGGATTCGAGTCAGAAATCTCCCACATTCCAAGAGTATTCATGTACATACTCTCTTATCTCACGGATCATACTCTCTTAGCATTTGATTTTGGTTTAATTACAGGATCCATGTACATATTCCCTACATACTCCCTTAGTATTTGATTTTGGTTTAATTACAGTTTTATTAATCATTCATTTACATTTTTAAATTTCTCTAATATAAAATAATTTTGCTAACTATGACCATGTCCATAGGTTGTCAGTGGTGAATAACCCACGAAATAATAAAATGTTATAATACAGTATATATTAATACAACATACAACATTAAGTAATAAAAATAAAAAAGTCAAAAAAACAAAACTTGGGTCACCATGCTTGCCCAATCGATTATGAGCCAGCTCGCATCGAGCATGCTGATTTCGCGGATTCTCCAAAGTCCAACCAGCTAACGCATGTATCTACCCTTTAAAATATTGATTAAAGTAATAATTTGATTCTTATACATGATACAGATTTTTTATTTAGTCTTTATATATAAAAATTTGAAAATGAGTCCCTATATGTGTAAACGTTAACAAATTTGGTTTCTATATATGCAAACGTTAGCAAATTCGTTTCTGCTGTCAGCAAACTAATTCTTATACGTAACACAAATTTTTGATTTAGTCCTTAAACCCGAGAAAAAAAATTAAATTGGTCCCTGTATGTACAATTAATAATAATTTTATCCTTATCGTCTGTTAAGGAGCTCGGACCCAACTAAAAATTCTTTTCGTATTGATAATTATTTATATATTATATCAATTTATTTCTTCTATTGAGAGTCAACTTAGATAATTTCAGAATATAGAACCATTTATGTACCAAATTATACAACTTTTGCTCTCAATAGAAGAAATAGATTGATATAATATATAGAAAATATTTAGTACAAAAAAAAAATCTTTAGTTAGGTCCGAGCTCCTGGATAGACGATTGGGACAAAATTATTATCGATTGCACATATAAAGACCGATTTTTGTTTTTTTTTTCAGGTTTAGGGACCAAATCAAAAAATTGTGTCACGTATAAAGACCAATTTACTGACGGCAGGGACGAATTTGCTAATGTTTGCACATATAGGGATCAAAATTACTAACGTTTACACATTTAGGGACTTATTTCTAAATTTTTTACGTATAAGGACTAAATGAAGAATTTATATCATGTCTAGGGACCAAATTATTATTTTAACCTAAAATATTTTTAATAAAATAATCATATCTTCTGATATAATTTTTAGTAATCATATTCTGGCGTAAACAATAGTTATTATTCAATTATTTTAATGAGAAAAGGATGTGCAATTTTTTTTGGCTATGAATTCAATTGTTTTTGTATTGATTATATTTTCTTAATGTTCTTACCACGATTAGATAGGCCCAATACCACAGAAAAGGGAGAATCCAATGGCCCATGTTACATTAAGCACAATATTGTGACCCAATAACATGGTGACGTCAAAAGACCCTGGTCTCTTGTAAAGACATGAGTGCCCAAGTTTTCCCGAAGGAACCGACTAAGCCCTACCTGCACAGACAAGCATCACCCATATGAATAAAGGGTCTTGCCACGTGAGGGTTAAACCTTTTAGAAAGATGACCAGCATGTGACGCAAAGGAAGAGAGCACTTGACTCAAAGGGGATGATTAGATCACACATCTACAAATCGCGCTAATGATCGGGGGCCACTCGATGCAACCAATTCACGCATGACGGATTGAACATTCAAACTCAGAACATCATAGCATTAGAACTTTGTAACCTACCTTAAATTATATTAATTCTGTCAGTCCGGAAACACTAAAATATATAAGAAGATGTGGTGCCATAAATGACAATTACAAATCTTATCCCTAGGATGGCAACGGGGCAGGACGGACACGGATAGTAGCTACCCGCTACCTTCCTCGCGAAAAGAAAATTCGCCCTGTGCCCGCCCACTACCCGCACGGATATCCATGGATATCTACTAACAAAATAAAAAATAACATCAGCATCGGCACGGCTAGTTGGAGGAGAGGGTGCGGCTGTAGGTGGAGGAGAGAAGGGGGAGGGCGGCGCTAGCGTGTAGAGGAGATTGGCGCTGACGCTGTGATGAGAGAAGGAGGGAGCGAGCGACGCGGAGATCGGAGAGGGAGCGAGCGAGCGACACGGAGACTGGAGATCGGAGAAGAAGCGAGCGAGCGATGCGGAGACCGGAGAGGGAGCGAGCGAGCGACACGGAGACTGGAGAGGGAGCGAGCGAGCGACACGGAGACTGGAGATCGGAGAAGAAGCGAGCGAGCGACGCGGAGACCGGAGAGGGAGCGAGCGAGCGACACGGAGACTGGAGATCGGAGAAGAAGCGAGCGAGCGACGCGGAGACCGGAGAGGGAGCGAGCGAGCGACACGGAGACTGGAGATCGGAGAAGAAGCGAGCGAGCGACGCGGAGATCGGAGAAGGAGCGAGTGAGCGAAGCGGAGACCGGAGAGGGAGCGAGCGACGCGTCACGAAGGGAGGGCGTGACGAGGGGGGTTGCCGTTGCAGCAGCCGGAGTAGACAAGGTGGGCGCTGGAGCTGGACTCAAATCTGGACAAGGTGAGAGTGACTGAGTCTGAGACTCTGAGTGAAAGAAGGCGCCGCGTGAAATCCGTGAATGAGAGAGTGAGAGTGAAATTATGGTTATATTATTAGGGGGAAAACATTTATTTTAGTATATGCGGATATCCGCGGGTACGGATGGTACTAAATCCGTACCCGCCCCGTTAACTAACGGATAGTGAAAAAATCCGTTAAGCCTTACCCCTCGAATATCCGCAAAACTAGCCAAATCTGATCCGCGACCGATTTTACCCGCGGATATTCGCGGATACGGATTTTTTTTTGCCATCCCTACTTATCCCAACTTTTTTCTACTTTTTCTAGACATATATTTTTTAGGTGTATCTAAATCTATAATTAATGGAACAAATTTTTTTTGGCTAAAATATCATTTTGGTCCCTTAACTTACTTTTTAGTTTCAATTTGGTCCCTTAACTTTTAAAAGTTTCAATTTGGTCCCTTAACTTGTCTCTGTTAACACAAGTTAGTCCTCTCAGTCAATGACATAAACAAATGAATTTCAAATTGATCCTTTAAATTGTTAACAAGTTTCAAATGGGTCCCTTAACTTTTAAATGAGTTTCAAATTGGTCCCTTAACTTTTAAATGAGTTTCAAATTGATCCCTTAAATTTTAAATGAGTTTCAAATTGGTCACTTAAATTATTAACATGTATGGCACTTTCGTCACTTTTGCTTATGTCATTGACTGAGGGGACTAACTTGGGTTCACAAAGACAAGTTAAGGGACCAAATTGAAACTTTTATAAGTTAAGGGACCAAATTGAAACTAAAAAATAAGTTAAGGGACTAAAATGATACTTTAGTCAATTTTTTTTTTTTTTGTAAAAATAACAAAATATAGTAAAATAAAAACAGTGTAAAATATATTTTAGAGAATTTTTTGATATTGTAACAAGTGTACCCCATCTGGAATGAACATTTGTTACGTTTGTGGTTGATATGAATCGTGCCACTGCAAATATCACAGGCAGCAATCACATCTTGAGAGCTTATTGTTGCTACCGATACTTTCGAAATGGAATGGTGTTCCACCACTCTCTCGCCCCCTATTTCCACTTCTGTTCTCAATTTTAAGGTAAGATTCTTATGTCTATGGAAGAAAGATAGAAGCTATTTATTAAATGTTTGATTACTTTTCTACTCAACACTAAGTGTGTCAAGTTATTGTGATGGACATAACTTGCTTGAATTTGGAATCTTTTTGGTTTTTTACAAAGCCAACCCAAAAGGGTTTGTCCAATATTATAATTTTTCCTCAGTCTTCTGTAACTTGTGGTTATCTGTGAAGTTCATTCAATGTCTTCTCTGAATTTGGTTGAATTTCTAAATTAATTTTTGGGAGTAGTGCAAAAAGCCACTTGTAATTGAATTCGAAATTGATCTGTGGAAATTGATTAGTGGACTGGAAGTATTCTTATCCTTGTCCATGCATGCTGATTCTAATTGCTTTTGTTGCTGATGTTGAGACTTCCCACTTCATCATAGCTAGTGAAATTTTGGTACTCCGTTGTCAGTGATATCATTTTTTATTTAACTTGTTGCTCTTATCTTAATTCTTGATGCAGGGCACTAAATTGCCTAGTAGAATTTCTTTGAAGAAATCTTCACACCCATTTTTGGCATCATCTACACTGCATAAAACATTTCTTCAGATTTATGGTAGACCTCAGACATTAATTTATGAACGAACCTCAACCAGACTCTCTTGTGGAACATTTAGATCGACCATATCAGCTGAAGCTGGACAAAGTTGGGATTTTGGCAGATTTATAAGAACACTGTACTTCTTCAATGGACCCCCATCTCCTGCTAAGGTAACATTTTATTCATTACTTAACTAGTACAACACAGAATAACATAGAGAAAAAAAGAAAGCTTGGTATGGATTAACTAATGCTTACTCGTCATTTCTGAATTGTGAAGTTCTTTGACTTTCTAGTTGAGAAACTATCCGGTCCTTCCCCAAGTGAATCGGTTAACTCAATGGGAACTTCTGATATTGTCCTGGTAGCTGGAGCTACTGGCGGTGTTGGTCGAAGAGTGGTTGACATATTGCAGAAGAAAGGAATTCAAGTCCGAGTATTGGTATTGTTGTTGACTTACCTTGCTCACAAGATTTCACTGCTAATATATTTCCTAGATAAAAGAACCCCAATAAAAAATTCAACAAATATATTTCAATGCATAATAAATATTGAATTTCTGTTTCAATATTTATCAGGTTAGAAATGAAGAGAAGGCAAGAAGGATGTTAGGCTCAGATGTTGACTTGGTGAGTTACTATAACTGAATGTCCTGAAATACTTTACAAATGATCAAATAAATCTGTACTTCCTAATTTTACAACGATTTGCTTTAGGATATTAATTTTCCGAAAATTGGTACCTTGGACTTGTAGTAATCACTTAGTTGTCAAGTAGATTGTTAAACCTAAATATGATGGATCCAGCAAGGACGGAAGATTGATGCAATGATGTTGCTTTGGGAGAGTTTGTGTTTGGATAGGAAGAGATAATCACTTGACTTCCATTCACCTAAAGTTCTTTACTAATTTTTGCATGGAGGTTATGTTCATTGATGTAGAAGTTTTCTGTTGTTTATATCTTTTATTTTAAAATTGCCTCTTAATGCATATAAATTGATAGTTTTTTTACCCCTTACTTTTTCTGCTGCTAACTGACCCTTATGCTGAAACTAAGGTTGTTGGAGACATTACAAAAGATAACACCTTGATCCCTGAATACTTTAAAGGAGTGAAGAAAGTGATCAATGCTGTCTCTGTCATTGTTGGCCCTAAGGAAGGAGACACTCCAGACAGAGCAAAATACAGCCAAGTATGCCTATTAGCTTTAAGACAGTAGATATTTGATTTTTCTTACACATAAATCAATGCTTATCTATCACTGAGAATGAGTGGTGTTAATGTTGACTTATATCAACCTATTGCTTTCGTCATTTGTTTTAGTGATGTGATTGTTTACTGAAGGCTTCATAATTATTTCTCTCTAATAGAATGAAATTGTTTGTGGTGCAGGGAATTAAGTTCTTTGAGCCAGAGGTAGCTAACTGATTTTCCTTTCTTATTTAATTTGGGAGTCCAGTTTATTTGCAAGTTCATTGTGTAAAATTGTAGAAGCTTTTTTTTCTTAGTGATTGGTTATTGAAAACAGATAAAAGGCGATTCACCAGAACTGGTGGAGGAGGCGGGGATGAGAAATTTGATCAAGGCTGTAAAGGACAATCTTGGACTTCGAAGGGGAAAGCTATTATTTGGATTTGAAGGTAGGCTAGATGGGAATAATAATTGATTGTGATTGATTCAACTTCTTAATTGCTTGATCTAATCTTTCAACATACAACTGACGACCAAACTAAACTTGTGCTCTTGCACATAAAAAAGGAAAATAGTAGAAGCCGATTTGGTTTTTTTATTCTTCTTTTTTTGGTTTTTTGGGTACTTTAATTCATGCATAGAAAAGGATTAATTGCTATTGACCTCTGAGACATGTTCTATAGTAGGCTAATAGTAGGAATAAAATCTAGAGGATGACATATTGGATATTGGACGGAGCAAAATAAAAAGGATTTGCAAATGACCTCTGTAGCATGGATTGGCTTGTGCTTGCAACATGCTAGAGTGCGTATAATTACTGTTGTTTGTAGGAAAAGACCAAGTTATTATAGTTTTACATCTCTGCATCCTGTTAATAAAATTTGTAATTTTATTTACCCCGCAGGCAATAATCATAGGCAGCTTTCTTGGGGTGCTTTAGATGATGTCGTAATGGGCGGAGTTAGTGAAAGCAATTTTCAAATTGACCCAAGTGGTGGTGAAAATGGTGGACCAACTGGGGTTTTTAAAGGTACGTGTCAAATTCTTGCAAATGCATGTGACTGCACTTTTGGGGTACTAGGGTACTTGGTCCTGTGTTTTACTGCTCAAAATAACACAATTGTATGTCTAGTCCAGGTGTTGTTTCAACGGCAAATAATGGTGGCTTTACGAGTATTAGAACAAAGGTAAACTACAATTATTTAATTAGCTTTTCAAATAGGCTTGATGATGAACTGCATCTGCATTTCATTTCCAGGGAATATCTGCTGCTTCAATTGTAGTTTTGAAAGTGTTTTATACTTGTTGTATGTTAACTTTTTTCATTAAACCTTTTTTTTTTTTGGGGTCATAGATGGAACATGTTCTTGGATATCACCTATTTTCCTGATATTTAAAGTGGTTGCTATTTGATACTAACGAGGATATGTTATACCCATCCAGTATAAGATCTTGAATTTTTTGGAAAGGGCAGAAAGAAAGCAAAAGAGCCAGATTTAGTTTCTGTTAGATACTTGTGCATGGCATAGGGATTAGGATCTGTTAATAATAGAATAATTGTAACATAATGATAACTGTCTTTAACTAACAGTTATTAGGGGCAGCTGTCGTAGGTTATAAATAAGTCGGTCATAGGGAGAGAGTGGGGGAGATAATTTGTATTGCAAAGGAAAGGAAAGTAAGGGAGAGTTCCAGGTCTCTCGAATACCTGGAGTGGAGAGAAAGAGAGTTTACAGTCCAGAATTTATTCAATAAATACTATATTTTTCACTCAATCTGGTCCAGAATTCTTTTGGAAAGATTGCCGCAGTGGCCTTTTCTTTTTATTTCCTCCTCTTTGATAATGTTGAAGGTTTTTTTCTCATTTCTTTAGTGACACTGGAACAGAAATATCTTATTATTCATTTTTGACATAATATACATATGTCATGTAAGTGTCTGACTGTGACTATTTTTAAGTTTCTGGTGTTGCGTGCCTAGAACTAGCAGCTATCATAGTCGCTTGTGATGAACATCTTTACAGATTTTTCTTTTGTACTTGAGATATATTGTGATTTCACTTTAACTAACTACTTTGGGAAACTAAGTTCTTATATGAAAGGGAGATAGTTTACATAGTTGGTTTTCAGAATTTCTCAGAACCTGAGGATCTTTCTGCATATGATGGTTTGGAGTTTCGTCTAAAAGGCGATGGGCGTAGATATAAAGTCATTGTTCGCACAAGCAGTGATTGGGACACTGTTGGTTACACTGCAGGTTTTGACACTGTGAAAGGCGAATGGCAATCGGTAGTTAACATCTAATGCAATAGTTACAGTCTATATTATCTAACTACTACTCTTGAGTTTTGTTCTTTTGTCTTTTATAGATTAAATTGCCATTTTGTTCCCTGAGGCCTGTATTTCGAGCAAGAACTGTTGCTGACGCTCCACCATTTGATCCAAGCAATGTTGCATCACTGCAGGCACGGCTCTGCTGTTGGTATTTCTTTATGTCTTTTGGCTTAGCAATCTTGCACACTGGTTCTTAATGATGAAACAAAATTCTCTGCAGCTCATGTTCAGCAAGTTTGAATATGATGGTAAATTAAATGAAACTTTTGTGGAAGGTCCATTTGAAATTCCAGTATCTAGCATACGGGCATATATAAAGGAACCAATAACATCTAGGTATAGCCTTACCTTTTTTATTGTATTTCCTCTCCTTTTTGTCCTGTATTGTTTAATCTTTTGTTGTGCACTTTTTTGTGTCACATTTAGATTTGTACACGTGAGCTCAGCAGGAGTTACCAGACCCGAAAGGCCTGGACTAGATCTAAGTAAACAGCCTCCTGCCGTTCGATTAAACAAGGAACTGGGTTATATCCTCACATTTAAACTAAAGGTACAAAACTAGTGGTGGCTCTTTGTTTGGCACAAATATATGACCACATTTTCAGGTCTCCAGTTTGCAAAAGTTTGAGGTCTATTAGGCCTCTGGTCTTGAAAACTGGTTTTGTTAGTTAAGATTTTTTCAGATAACTTGAAGCTGAAATTGAGCATCATACTATTGGTCATTGAGATAGTGCTAGCCCATTGAAAATTCTATTTTTCACTGTTCAGAAAATGTTTAGCATCTATTGGTATTCATTATGTTTCTTGTAGTTTTCTTGCTGGCAAATGTAAGAATGATACTGTTTTAAGAATAGAGGTTAAATGTACCCAAAAAAAGAAAGAATAGAGGTTAAGTAGGTTGATGACCAAGTTGGCCAGCTGATTAGAAATCTGAAAGCTTGAGCTAAAATGTATGTTTTTAGCTGTTAAAACATGGTGAACATCTGATGGTGTGTGTTCTCTACATGTGTCATTTGAGTAATGAAATTTACATATGCAAATTCCCTAACATGTGAAATTAACCAACGGTCAAACTGTTTTAACCACTTAACCCACTTGCTGAGGTGATAGGGTGTAGTTGATTAACCGTTTATCAAACATGTTTAACAAATAATATACCTGTATATGACCAATAAATTTAAAAGGGAATGGCAGGAACTTCTGGGTTAAAATTTGTGGTTACTTTACATATAGGATTCTTAAATCGGTTGAACATTGATTTATCTCACATATTTGAATATGTGAGGCAAAATGCATGTTTAAATATCATTAATCTTATCGTTTTTATGCATGTGTTTGTGCATGTGCCTATGTGAAAACTTCATTTGATGGAATCTTGTTTGATACAAAGACCTCAAACAGCATTTGTTGAATTCCTGCAATTTATGTAAATGTCAACTATCTGTAATTTCTGAGTGACTGTTAGCCTATGACATTTTTTCCCCTTGTCACCAAAGTTTACAGACGAAGAGAAGCACTCCTTCTCCAGAAAGGGATGCTCAAGAACCCACCTCTCCCTATTTAATTATGGAATTCCCATTTCCTTGTCCACATGCTTCTTCTTTGCTTACACTGGTTAATGTTGCAATAGGGTGAGGATTTACTTAGGGAAAGTGGCATTCCCTACACAATCGTGAGGCCTTGTGCGTTAACTGAGGAGCCTGCTGGAGCCGATCTTATCTTTGATCAAGGAGATAATATTACGGTATTGTGTAAACAAAAAATGGATGTTTTTCTCAGTTCAAGTTCTCTTGCTAAACTATTTATCTCAGAATAAATTTCTGCATACTTTTTTTTTTTGGCAATTCATTGCAACTCCCTCATAATAGATTTTCACTCTTCTCTCGTTTTGGCAATCTAATGCAAAAAATAATAGGGTAAAATATCAAGGGAAGAGATTGCTCGTATCTGTGTAGCTGCACTTGAAAGCCCTTATGCATCTGACAAAACATTTGAGGTTAGCCTTTTCATTTATTCTCTCCTAATTTTTCATAATATATATGCTATTTATGTTTTTTGAAGTAATGTGAACTTATTGAACCTGGACCTCCTATCTGGAGAGGAGGAGCCTGCTCCATCCAGGCTTTATAGCATGCTTGGATTTGATTATTTTGGGGAAAATATTTTCTCTCTCTTTCAAGAGCACTCTCTGTAAGATTTTGATTATAAGCTGTATGCTATAGCTGCTTCTATTTATGAAATACCAGAATCACAGTGCATTGTTGTTTTTATATATATGGGCCAAAGTGCATGTAACTGTTTATGATTGATATCTATTAGGAGAGTAAATAATTCTGTAAGAGTTTGTTAGTTCTCATTGTTGACTTTCAATAAGCTAGCTCTATAAATAGAGCTCCGTATGTGTCTCATTTCATCATCTTTGATTATATGATTCCATTTGAGATTTCATCTCTTTCTCCAACCTCTCAAGCTTCCCTTCTCCTTCTCCCTCCTTATCCTCTGATTTCTAATAATATCAAATATTTACCCCCCTATGTACATGGATCTAATAATTTGAATCTGGACAGTCTCACTCTAGTTTGCAAGAAACTTATGATGTGTGTGTATATATGTATATATTGCAGGTTAAAAGTGTTGTTCCATTTAGCGAGCCATTTACTGTGGATCCAGCAAACCCCCCTCCAGAAAAGGACTACGACATATATTTTAAAAATTTGAAAGAAGGCATTACTGGGAAGGAAGCCCTCCTACAAAGTCCTGCACCTGTTTAATGGTTGTGCATTGCAGATTTGCAGTTCAGCTTTGAATATTGCAGATGTAACTTGGGAGCTGCACATGATAATCTGTGTCCAAAGAAATCTAAATTAGGCAAATCTAACTGCTGTGATACTTTTTGTACCAAGTTTGACATGATTATATCTTACAAGATGCATGTATATTCTGTGTGCTTAAACATGGTTTCCTTTTCTTCATTTTTTCTAGAAGATAGGAACACAGAATTTTCTTATTTATTTATTTGTTATACCCAAAATGTAAGAAAATAAAATTGCTGTTTTCTTTTTCTTTGATAACCCAGGCTTACGCCCCCCATCTAAAGGAGAGGAAGGAAAGTTAGAGAAAGACGCATACATGGAGTTGGACGAGCCTAGCTAATCCATTATGGGACCACTTCCGAACTATCTTTATGTCAGATTTGTTTCTTAGGAGTTAGCCAAAATCCACACAACACTTTTAGAAGTTACTTTTTTTCGACTGTCTAATATAGTAATATATCTGTATATTGTTTCTCCAAGTTTGATTTATCATCCATTGGTATTGGTATTGGTATTCTTAGCCACCTTCTTAGACCTTTCCTCTAGGTCGGCCTTGTCGCCACTCCACCTCTCTCCCCCGCAGCAGTTTCCGGTTCTGAATCGAGCTTCTGCTTCTCGCCCGAAGCCGAATCCCTGGAAGTGTTGGCAGAATACATTGAAAGGATATTCCCATTGTTCCAGATGGATCACCTGTAATTCCTCAAAATGGGAATATCTTCTGTACACATCAAGTTCATTTAGACTGCGAGGATTCTCAGGGAAGAGCACAAAACTTCGATTACAATCTATATAACTATTTGATTAAATAATCTTTTCATTGTTTAAGCAAAGATTTTGGGGTATCAAGATTTTAAAAGAAATGAAGAGAAGAAAACCAACATAAGAAAATCTCACTTTTTTTTTTTTTTTTTTAACATTTTTCCCTTTAATTTCGTTACTAGTCTCACTTGTAAACATTGTACAAGGTAGGTGTTAAACCTGATGCCCCCCTAGTGATTCGAAGTTGCTCTCTTTAGAAAACCATCATGATGTTTGGGAGTTCTAGAATCAAAATAAGGAGAATCGCAAGGAATCAAAAAAAATAAATTTTGATATGGAGGTAATGTATTTATTATTTTAAAAAGTTATATATTTAAGTTTTCTATAAAAAATTATTTATTTGGATTCCTTAACTAGTGGCCTACCCATATTAACAAGACCTTCAAAATAATATGAGTATTAAAAGTTTCTAACCACCAGGCTAGTCTCTTTAATTGAATCAAACCGAGGGTTGAAGTGCATGATGCTCAAAGTTTTGATTATGGTTTCGACTAGATTTTGGCTAAGCCCAATATGTCATATGGGATGTGACTACACGTCAAGTTCTATCCTTCCGACTGACCATCCTTGACAAAAGGAATTTTTCCTTCTAAGAAAATAGTCATAGGTCAGCACACAAGTCTAGGAAAGTGATGAAGAACTTCTCACTGGCTATTACCAAATTGCACGTAAGACATAGTCTTAGGATTTATTTCACTATAAATAACCCCATAGACATGAGGGGAAAATCTTTTCTCCCTTATTACATTGATCTTGCATCCTTGTTGACTTAAGCGTTAGAGAGTGTCTTGTTGTAGCTACCCAACTCTCCTCTCTAACGCATCCATGCTAAACTGTTGCAATAAGCTAGTTTTTGTCCAAGAAGCCCAACGACACAAGGACACAGCAGATTCTAAGTTGTTGTTATGAGAAAAGCTTTGGGATTAGAAAAGACCCGATTTTTTTACATAACTGGTGTAATCATATATCAAATTTATCGAAATAGCATAACTTCAAAAGTAATTACCAAACTAACGTAAGTCATAGATGCTAAGTGCCATTTTTAGAAGACATATTCGATATGCGACTTATTATTTTATTTTATCAAAGTCGTATGCCATGTATACAATTCCGGTGGAGTTTTTTTTTTAATATTAAGGTGAAGTCATATGTGTTCTTTTTCTTAATATATTAAAGGGAAGTCCTAGTTCTCAAATACCACTTCTTTGGTCTAGAGTTTGATATCCTCGAAAGCTATATTACTCCAAATGGGATTGATCCTCTTTGTTTGCTAGCACTACGTCCTGTGAACATTGCTTCCAATGCAGTAGGGCCGCTTTCAAGGCCTTCTGCCTTCAACGTACGTTATCTTCCCTTCTCTACTATAAGGCAAAATAGTCTCCAAGAACTTAGGATAGAGGTTATAGTAATCATACACTGTGAAGCTTTTACTCGAATATGCTTATATATGATAGACACACTAAGTTTTTTTATGCCTTGAGGCTCATCAAGATCATACTGTGAGATCATATATTCTAGCCACCACAATTCGACCATGCCTCATGCTCAAAATCTATTCAAGCTCTTTAATTTGGATGTTCAAAGACCTGGATCAATTCCATTTGGGAGTAATATTGCTAGAGTTGAGGTCCGAGGCTTTAGAAGATATCAAACTCCAGGACCAAAGAAGTCGTATATGTGAAATATGACTTCCCTTTAATATTAAAAAAAAAATTCCACTGGATTCGTATAGATGTCATACGAATTTGGTAAAAAAAGTTAAAATAATAAGTCACATCTCGAATATATGACTTATCTTTTAAAAAGTCGCAGCATTTAATATCTGAGTTAAGCTATTTTGGTAATTACTTTTGAAACTATACTATTTCGATAAATTTCATATATAATTGCACTAGTTAAGGAAAAAAACCGAAAAGACCCAGAAGTGTTGAAGACATAGGATATTTTGGAATTTAGAATTTGGTTTTAAGAAATTATTAAGAGCGTTGTGTCCTTGTAGAACTCTGGTTGTGGTAACAGTCCCATAGAGCCCTTTTCTATTTGTGGACAAAATGGTACGAGCACATTGTGTCGGCACAATAGGCACAATAAAGATATTGTGTACATGTTTCTCTATATCATTGCATCGCTAAATGAATTTTTCCTAAGGAGTTTTAAACCACCGTGTCATCATGGGAGAGGAATTGTATTGACACAATCCTATACCAAAATCATGTGGCTGCAAGCATCATCATCATGAATGAGCCATACACCTTAGCAGGTACCGAACAAATAAAGATGGGTACCGTGCACCAAAAAAATGGCTACAGTAAAAATCTACTCTATAAAGAATTGATAACAAATTGATATTCTATATGCTTCTTATAAAAATGATACATCAATTTTGGCTAGAGAAAAAGAAAAAAAAAAAAAATACATGTAAATCCCTGTGGATATGATAAGGCAATTTTATAAAGGGAAAATTATGGATTCTCTTTGTATTCTGGCAATTAAGAAGCAGTGCTTGGAAATCTTCGTACTTTCTTTACATTCACTTAAGTCAAGAACAACAGAAAACCTGTAAAAGGAATAAGGTAAGATTTTTCAGTACATATTCAGAAAGAAAAAGAACCAATGGAACAGGAAAGAAAAGTATATTCATACACTGAAACAAACTCTGACTTTTCTTCTATGACTTTGTGGTGCATTTATGCTTCTGAGTCTTTCAAGCATTTCTTGCTCAGTTAATATCCTTCCCGGTGAGCTCAAGAACACTGTGCGGCGAACCGGAGGAGACCACAAGCCACTTTGTTCATAATCAAAGCCAAACTGTGACTCATCATAGAACTTCTCCAACAACCTATCAGATACAGACTTAGACACATGTTGAACTTGAACCCTTTGTGGAGAGGTCTCATGGGAAACATTGGTTGTAGCTAGCATATTTCACTCAGAGATATGGGCAATATGGCAAAAGAAAATTTTGAACAATGATAACATGCCAAAGGTGGTGCATGTGAGATAATTAAAAAATACAGGTTGGGAGTTATGTAGCATTTGAAAAAGGAGACAAATTTGAAGAGGGGTTAATGATGCAGAAGGTGGGAACTGTGACAAGGACGTGTATGGCTGTATGCAATCATAGATAGGTCGTGAGCACCACAATATGAGATATTGAGATTCTTTTTTGGTATTATTTGAATGCTAAGTGTTCAGTTTGTTATATGAATATGCAATTTAAATACATATGAGGAAGACCGTGTTTGGTTGTGTTCGGCCCTACTTTGGGGATTATCCTAAAGTTTTTCCATTTCGGTTGTTGGTGAACACAGAAGCATGTGTAGATGTGAGACTAATCATTTCATGGGACACCCCTTTGTGTGGGTGGGCGTCTATATATCTATATATATGCCATTGTATAATATTTTAATTTTGTGCATGTTCAAAGTGAATTTTTCAGTAATTTTAAGATATGAAATTAAGATGGGAGTCTTCTGATTTATTGAATAAATTAAGGATGCACATGGGGTTGATAGTTTGACCAAGTTATGATAATTCGAGTCGGCAACTAGTCCATATTGACTTGTTTTACCTCATATATTTTCTGATTTTTTTTAGATATAAAATATTTAACTATTGAACTATACATTGTTTTCCCTTGGGGATGATGTAACATTGCATGGGTAATGTTTGATTTATTTTAGTTTCTTTTTCCCCTGTTTTATGTATATGTGTATTGTGGGGAGCTAAGTGTGATCACTTTTCATGCTCTCCAGTTAAAATGTCAGATTTTGTTTTCATCTTTTAGGTACAAGGAGGAAATTTTAGCATCATATAGGGTATATGCATCCTAAAACCCTACATGGAGAAAATTTTAGCATCATTTCACTAACTGCCTGGGTTCCAGTAAATGATGGTTAAGCATGATGCCCCTGAAAGTTTATCTGTTTACCAAATTGGGGGATTTCCCTCCCTTCCTCTCCAAATTTCAATGACAGAAGATTTAAGAAAAAAAATGAGAAGAAATAAGACTATGAGTTAAAAAAAATTGAAAGGAGATTAGGAGTTTTTTTAAATTCTCAATGTGATGCTTGTTGATCAGGGTCTGAAAGAAAGATCTGCTTAGATATGCAAAGGGCATATTAAAGATATGTGATAGGATGAATGGATCGTTAAGGTGATGATTTACACGTAATGGGAAAATCACATGGGAAAAGAGCAAACTAATCATTGCAATTAACATTTCTTTTGGCACCTAAACCCGCTAATTTTGTGTAATCAGCATCCAAGATGAATAGGATGCTTTCTTTGTCAAATGAAGTTTCCAACAACAAAAAAAGGGTCTAGGGTGGGATTGTGGGTAAAATAAAACATCGTGCATTAGTCCAACTAGTCTATTTATTAGTTAGTGACTAAATATTTCTACCCCAAAAAATAAAATAAAAAATACTTCTCCTTTAATATTTTTGGTTGTCAAATGACCAGCTGTTAAGTGCTACATACATCTGGAAGGGAGATATCAAGTTTTGTGCTCTAACATGCAGCCAAAAATATTCAAGCATCAACAATGGACTTTCATATTTCCGCTATTATTACATTAAAGAAAAAGGGATCATATACGTTTACTGGTCTGAGAGAGTGAGTATTGGGCCTTACTACTTCAAGCAGACTTCGCTGGGTGATGCAGAGCTGCTGACAGCACCCAATATGGCAGTCTAAATATGCTGCCTACTTTTAGAAAATGGGCTAACACTGGAATTACTTAGGGCCTACAGTACAAAGATATCTATGAAGGAACAGACTGCACATGGGCCTATCTGCTAAATACCTTGGAATAATCCAAGACTAATATCCTATTCTAATAAACATCCATGAAAGAAAGAAGTTGTTTTATATCATATGCCCCCTCTGACAATAAAATGTTTAAATAAGATATTCTTAAATACTTTTGAAACAAGAAAAATCTCTTATTCTGAATTATTTAATGAGTATTAAATTAATTACAATATTCAAAATTTAGTTAATAACTTAAGAGTTTAATTACTATATACTCACAGTGTATAATTTTTTATACTGTCAATTAATCACCAATCATGTTATGAATCACTTTTAAAGTAGTTGGGATAAGAGTAAAAAAAAATTACTGACTTGATAATTTATGATTGGATGTCTGTGTAAAAAGATTTTATACCATCAGTGTATAGCAATTAAACTCATAACTTATAAGATATAAGATAAGAATTTTCTCTCTGAAGTAACTAAGAATTTATCTTAACAACTTGAGCCATTTGAAATCATTGTTTATATATGATCGGGTGCTGTTAAATGACACTGTAAAATGATGTATTTTTTTTGTATTTTTTTTTTAACTTGCCAGTACCGTTAAATGACATTGTACAATATGTATTTTTTTAACGTTTAAACATGTTTTGTATGTTAATAAAAGTCTTTTTTGTTCAAAATCACAAAATCCAACCCTTCCCTCCTTCCCTCCTCAAAAGCTCATACAAACACTTCAAATATAAACAAAGGCACTTTTTTAAATATTTTTTAATCTATAAAAGCACATCTAAACAAGCGTTTTTGACAAAATTCAATGGACTTTTATCTGATAGTCGTGATAGTGTACGAGGGGTCTGTCAAAAATGTCCTCGTCAACATGTCTTTGTATACTGTTCAGACTTATTAACATTTGAATAAGTCTTACAAGCCAGTCCCGCAAATCATCCAACTTCATTTTCATTAACCAAATATCAATCTTATTTAGTAAATAATAATTGAGTTTATTTGTTATGCATTGTCAGTATAAAATTTTTTAAATTGTTAACCAATCAGAAATCATGATATAAATGAATTTTAAGGTAAATAGGATAATGATCAAACATTTCAACTGATATGACAAATTATAATTGGTTGACAATATAAAAAATCTTTACACTGACAATGTATATCAATTAATTAAATCCATAATAATGTACTTGTCATTATCATTTAATTATCTATATTGACAGAGGCAATGGTAGCTAGGGTGACATGAGTATGCCTCTTTCAACTATCTGATTATCCTTATGTACTCCTTCATATGTTTAGTTTATGGCTCTCATAAAATAAATCAAATTTGCATATAGTCTTTTTAGTTATTAAAAAATATTGTGTAAATAATATAATCTTTACTATTATATAAAATTTAGGCTAAATTATACTTTAGATCCTCTACCTTATTTTTTGATTTCAAGTTGCTCATCTTTTTAATTAACTTTCCGGATTGGTCCACTAAATTGTTAACATTATACCGCATTAGTCCTTTCAATCACATTTTTACTAATGATGATAAATAGATTTTCACCGTTAGTCGTCGAACGGTTCTCTCACCGGAATATGAGTTTTAGAAAGAGAAACCAAAACAAAAAACAAAGTTTTAAAGAGGGAATTATATTTCGTAATCTTCTTTCATCATCTTTGTAATTGTTCTCCTTTGTTCTTCTTCCGTAGTCATGCTCCTTTCATAGTGGTTCTCTTTCATTCGACTTGCTAGGAATAGGCCAAGCACACATATTACTAAAAAAAGGTGAAATATTTTGTTGCATACCATCTTAAAAAAAGATTTTACATCCTGTGCAAAGATGGTAACAAAAAGAAATTGGCCTTGGATGGGGTCATTAGAAAAGATAATTTTGGCTCCTGAAGAATGATGGATTGATAAAAGCAAGGTATGTTTGTGACGTGACTCAAGGTATAAATAATTTTTTTGTCTCATGTTTTACTGTGATGATTTATTTCTTTTGTTTTTCATTAAATTATAGGTGGATCCAGATACTTTGAAATAGAAGGATATGACAAACCAAAAATTTTAGAGTTGCAAGAAAAATGTTTCAAAGATACATTGACAACTAGATTTGCTATTTTAATGTCATGTAATATATATTCATGGTGCAGACACTGGAGATGATGAAAGTAGTCCAATTGATGAGGATAAGGTGGATATATTTATGAAGTTGATCATAAAGTTCAATGCAATACAATGTCACGTTCATCAAATATAAATTAAAAAATAGGAAGACAGATAGGGGAGGATAGAAAAAATTAGGGTGGCGGAAAAACATCAACAATCTCTTAATTCATATTATTGAAGTAATTTTTTATTCAATAAATTATTTAATTACATTATCCAAACATATGGATAATTTTTGGATTGCTTTCTTAATTTATTATATTTCATAAGATAAAAAATAACTATTCTAATATTACTTCCTATCAGCTCAAATTTGTAAACAAAAGCAAAATAGCTTCTTACTTTACATAAATTACTTTTGCTAAAAAAAAGTTTCTGAGAATCAATTTTTTTAACGGCTAACACGCCCTTATTTTGTGTTTGTATTTCCGTTGGGAGGGTCTAAACTGACCTTTGGGCAAAAGTCAATGACAATCCAAACACATACTTCGTGCCAATATGATGCTATGTTTCCCTGCTTACTTTTCCTTTTCCATGGTTGTTCATTTGTTCTGCACCATTGACAATAGTGAGGTTCGGGTCTCTTCGAGGTGTCTTGCCAGCATTACGTCGTGGTGGCTCGTTGCTCGAGCCATGGCATCGTTCTCACGAACGAAGACATTGTGTCTCGGTGGCGACAAGTCTCGCGAATGTACGTTGCTATATCCTTGCAATGGTGGTAGCGTTGCACTGGAGTCATGGTGGCAGTCGGCTGGAGTGGTGGTAGTGACTGGCTAGAGTAGTGGCAACCAATTGCACTGCTAGTCTGTTGGAATCATGGCATTAATTAGGAAAAGGGTGGTCGTGGAGGCTGTTCAACGGTTGAAAGCTTTATTGAAAAGTAGGTCTTTAAATAGATTTACAGGTCAAACTTCAAAGTAGGTTAGATCAGGCCTTAGAATTTGGTCTACATCATGCTAATAGGTCAGATTCAAGCATTGACATTGGAACACGGGTCAGACCTGTTTATATCAAGGACTGATCTGGTCTATTCTCATACCTACTGCATACCCTTAGAACATTATAGGGTTATTACGTGATTGAATTATGTTAAAATGAGTGTTACCATGGAATATGGACAAATTAAGTGTAGAATCAAAAAAACAAAATAACTCTTGATTTTTATGTTTCTTTTATGAAACTCGTGTAAACCTTCCAACTTAGAGAGCAGATATCTAATACATCACCTAAATATTAAAAAGTGATGTATTTAGTTTTTTTTATAAAAACTTACTTATATTATAAAGATGGGTTAGGAAATGAAGAAAATTGCGTTTTTATTATAAAGTGATATATTTTTTATTATTTTGAGAAGTGTATATTTAATTTTCCTATAAAAACTTTTTTAATTCTTTCATGAATCCCCTAGAAACTGGTTACACAAAATTACCATTATTTAAATGTTGGCTGAGTTATTTACTGATAGGTTCCTACCGCGCGAATTGGCTGTCTCATCAAATAGAAATAAAAAATAAGTTATTGGATTGAACTAGCTTGGGAAGATAAGATTGTGGTTTGAAATTATGAATTATTGTTAGTTTATTATTATAGTTTATTACTCCATTTAATATTATAAAACTTAAAAAAAATATTTAATGAGTACCTGTTATACACGACTCTGCCGAAGCTTGAAAAAGAGAGTTCAGCGGTTGAATAAAAACAAGGAGGAAAACCAACAAATCCGCCAAGTAAGAAGGCAGCTAAAAGGGAAGGTGACGACAACAAACCATCATCACTGCCACAGTTGCCATTGCCAAGCTCTCTACCACTTCAATTACGGACATGATGTTAGGCAGCTGAACAACACAAGAGGGAGCCAAAGATATGTGTTATTTGCAGGAAGTGGATCCCCTGTTATCATTATTTTGAATGTAGAGAGATTTGAATCATTAAATAAATTTTGTGTAGGATAATTATATTAATATAAAAATAATATATGAGATCCTGATCGTAGATTAAAGTGAATGCGTGAAATTTATAAATGCAGGGGATATGAAACGAAGAGAATATTGACCCAATGCAATATCATAATTCGATCACAAAAACTCTAACCCCTTGGATCATCTTGGTGTATAAGCGAATTGGATATATGAAATAGGGGTGTTCGTCGATTGATTTGGATCGATTTTGAGTGAAAAAGCCATCTGATCCAAATATTAAAATAACATGTGACTCAATTCGGTTGATTTTCTTAAAAAAAAAAAAGAACCAGTCAAATCCAATCCAAATAAATGTGATTCGGTTGGTTAAGTTGATTCGATTTTCAATTGAAAAAAATTATTTCATTCAATCTAAAGAGATAACACTGCTATCATAACATATGATACTCATTTCAATTTGTTGGTAGTAGCTGCAAACAGGAGGTTAATCGATATTTGATATTGGGCCTTTCTAAACCTTGAGGGAAAAACAAAGCTCACATATGTAAAAGTGTAAAATATCATGATTTCTTTAGCTACATGGCATAAAAGTGTAAAGCCATTTGGTGCTAGTCTACTGCACTACATTAGGAAACGTAATAAAATAGGACCTGATAAATTTAAACAAAGTGATAAAGTGTGAAACGCGACATTAGTGAAAGTGTGGAAGAACTGTAAGTGTCTAAAACGCAGCATCAGCGTGTAGTTTCGGTTCAGTTCCAAAACAACAAACCGCAAACCGAATCGGTCGGTTATCAAAAAAAATCATCCAAAAATATTCAAAAGAAATCGATTTTGCTCGATATAGGTTTGCAGTTTTTTTCGGTTCGGATCTAAACACCAGTATCCATTAATTAGCATTGTCATCCCTATATGCATATTCTCTCCGAGCCTATATATAAGCAAAAAAAATTAACTTTACACGTATTAAGAAAGTTAGTTATATTAGTTTAATTATCTTGATTTGTATAAAAAATAAGTTATAGTTATTAAACTATCCCTTTTTTTGGAGTGTATAATACTTTTGGAAGTTGTTTCTTAAGAGTATATAATGTTTTTAAAAAAATAAAAATAATTAAGTAAAGGTCATTTTTTGAAATGATGACATTAAATGGAGTTCATTTGGTTAACTTTTACTTAACTTTAAGTTCAAAAAATTTAGATACTACTCTAGTCTTTATTACAAGCAAAACTTAAATGGAACACACATATTAAGGAAGTTGGTTAATCTCATTTAATGTTGTTAAAAAATTAAGGATATTACCTAAAGTAACCTTCATAGAAAACTTTAATTTTTATTAAATGCATCCCACATTGCATTGTTAAAAAAAAAATTGATATTAAATGAAAGATTTTTTAGAAATAATATTATTAAATAAGATGAAAGTGATTAAAATTTATTTATATATTTGATATATAATTTTAGGATTTTTTTAGTTATAATAAGAATGGGAGGAAGTAGTTTTTCATTTTTCTATCCGAAGTAGTATTACTCTGTACACTTGAAAGTGAATTAAAGTACAACATTTTGGTCATTCTATACACATGGGCATTCATTGGCATTTAATAAGTTCGGCGCATTAAAATATTAATTAGTTTTAAAATTAAGAAACTAAAAAGTCAGTGAATAGATGAGGGGAGTTCCTTCCAGTTGCACATAAAATATCTTCTTCGCAAGCAAGCTGTTCAAATGGACGGCCCAGTTAATTATTATTATGCTAATTACAAACCACGTTGGGACACACTGTCACAATCCCCCAACTACCCCCTCTTTTTTTATTCCCTCTCCACATGCACTATTTTTCTTCTTCTTTTTCTACCTTCCATTTTTAAAAGGAAAATACAATTCAAAATAAACAAAAATAATTGAAAACTTCGGGTATGTCGTTGTTTTTTGTGGTGCAGGAAGAACGTGTGAATCGAGTTACAGAGGATAGCTATTGCATCTCAGCTTGTGGTCCCACACCACCGCCGCCACTCCTCCGCCGTCTCGAGCGACCCACGCCGGAACACCAGCGAGCACTCCGGCAGCTCCCCTAGGTCGGCGAACAGCGACTCGTCCTCCTCCTCCATCGGCACGAACACCGACGCCACGTCAGCATCGTAGCCCGAGAATATCGGACTCTCGAGAACCGCGGAGGACGTGGCGGCAATGGCCTCCATCTCCCCCAACCATCCTAACTCGTCGGCAAACTTCTCCTCCGGTTCGACCGGGTCCAGTTCCGGTTGTTGGGGTTTGTTGATGGGTTTTTCAGCAGCGGAGGAGGAGTGGTTGTTGTTGCTGTAATTGTGATGGTGGTGGTTTTTAGAAACCGGTGAAGGGTGGTTGTGGTCGGAGGAGTAAGTAACGACGAGCATGGTGGGGTCCACGCGGCTCCTTTCAACTTGTTTCCTTGCCGGACATCCCTTGTTACTGCTACACCTGTAGTATCCTCTATATATATGTCCAACATTCACAAAACTAACGTTAATTACTTACACACACACCACTTAACCTTAAAATTACCAAACATTAATACATGTGCAGTTCACGCCGCAAATGATTCATCATTTTATGCAATCCGAATTCTCTCAAGCGATGCAGCTTTTTCCAACGGTACTTCAGAAAACACACACCCTTGAATATCGCATACGATAGATGTTATAAATTAGTTACCGGAGAGAGCTGAATCATCGGAGAGGATCCAGATTGCATTTTATGCCTATTAATTTGTTAATTTTCACAATTATTATTATAGGTACCTGGGGTAGGGGGAACCTTTGATGGGTTTCTGCCCGTACTTTCGCCATGCCCATGAATCCGAGGGTGGAGTGTTGCTGATTGACCCTTCTGTTTCCTTGAATGGGATTTGCACCACCCTTTTCTGTATGCTTCGCCTGCTTCAACATGTCCAACATTATTAATTTACCCTTTCAATTCAATAATCATGTCCAATTTCAGGAATGAAAAGCTTAATTACTAGGATTGATCTTGATTAATCCTACTTCCTTGTAATTCAACAAAATTGAATTGGATAAATTAATTATTAAATATATATAGAATTATAGTAGAAGACTAGAAGTATATAATGCATTACCAACCTTCTCTTAAGTGAAGAAGAAGAAGAGGAAGTGGATGAGGAAGTGACCGTGCCATCCATGTTGTAAATGGTGGAAGGAGGGGACTCTGCAATGTTTTCTTGACCAGCTCCTACGTCACTATCTTCTTGTTCATTCATATATGGGTTATTGCTCAACTTACTATCCATTTCTTGGGATTAATTTCGATCGATCGAGCTGCTGCTGCTATAACTCTGGTGGTGGCCGGCTTTAATCTTTTCTTGACCCTTGATCCCACTAGAAAGGTGACGATATGTTGATGATTGGGGCTAGCTAATTAAGCATGGAAAAGGGTTAATTAACAAGGTAGATATTTCCACAGAGAAGAGATTAGGAGGTGATGGAGAACGGGGAATGCCCTTTAAAAATGGGGTTTCATGTTGACAGATTGGCTAGGCTACTACCTCTATGGTCTTTGTTTATTAGAGGACGTGCGAACAAATACTTCATCCTATAGAAACTCAAACTAATATATATCAATATGTATAGGTCACTTGAAAGCAACCCTAGGTTTCTTTACTCAATCGTGTTTTTTATATATGAAAACTTTCCATACGGATAAGCCCCTTGATTAGGTCCAGAGGCCTATGTATCCCCCTTTTGTCATATCTGGGGCACCCTTCCAATGGGGAAATTTATACATATTGTTAATACAAGTCGTCTAGACTAGACAGCCAAATGAACACATCACACAACATTATTTTACATTAAATAGTTGTATAAATTTATATATTAAATAATTATTTTATATTTAAAATGATGAGGTTATTAATTAAATCTACACTGCTTGAATATATGTACATGAATCTCTGGTTTCAAAGAGAACTTATATAGTCTAATTTTGCTTACATATGCATCTCTCCTGCTTTGAATTAACTCCTAAATTTAACTGGGTTGTTATGAATGGAATGGTGCATCTAGAAGAATTGAACTTCATAATATACTACGAAGATGGAGAATGAACTATAATTTAACGTCGCTAGTTATAAACAAATTAAAAAAAAAGGTAGTTTCACGCTTCCACCCGTGCATGCATGTTCAGGCTATAAAGAAGGTAAGTATATACATTAAACGGAAATGTTAACCAATGTTCTTAATGTACTGGTTAAGGAATTAAAAAGGTAATTTTTATGAGAAAATATGGTAGTCAATGCATGAAAAAGTGAAGTTGAGTTTTCAAATAAAATCTTACCATTCCTTAATTCCTTAAGACACTGGTTAACAATACTCTAAATTTGAAAAGGGAAATGTTAATCTATGTCTTGATTAAACAATTACAAAGACATGTTTGTATGAAAAAAATGATATAATCAATATATCGAGATTTTTTTTGATTAATTCTTTAACTGATGTCATCAGGAGACACTGATAAACAAGAGTCATTAATTAACAAAAGGGGGCAAACATTTCACCAAACGGAAATGACGCCAAAAACTTGTTGAGACTACAACAAGTATACAGGATCGTTGCAAGCAATAAAACGGTGAGAACTGGATATCGTCCAAAAGGATCGGTTACCTAGTACCGATTAACAAGTTAAACAACTATCTAGACCTATTTGTTTGGGATCAAAGGGAGCTCATTAGCTCAACAACCAAGAACTAGAGTTAAAAAAAACAAAACAAGAGAAACAAGATCTTTTTGTATTTATATCAAACACTTAATTAAAATGCAAGAATGAGTTTTACTTTTAAGATAAAGTATGTTGGAGTTAGACTTCACTAATCCCTTTCCCTCATGCAATGAAAGGACAAATAATACAGTTTCATACTTTAATTATGAATATCAATCCTCTAAAATACTCAAATCCTAAATCCTTAAATGAAAAAAGCCTAAACCCCAAATTAAACCATATTTCCTTAGGTGGCTTCATTAGTAAATTTGCATTACGATTAAGGATTCAAGGATAACTAATAAACCAAATTCCATTCCTAGAGGTAAGGTTCACTAGGTGATTAATTTCATGTCTAAATTTAATAAGAACTTTCCAATTGCAAATCAAATCATAGATGATCAAGCCACAACAACCTACATCTAACCCCAACAATGGAGGATTTAGCTACTCATAGTAAGGGAAACTACAAAAGTGAAAGAAATAACAAAGAAAGATGTAGAAAACTCCATGAATGGTGCCCTCTACAAACTCCAGCAGCTCCAAGTCCAATAGACACTCCTTTTAGGGTAAATTTTGTGCTTAATAAATGGTGGATCCTCCCAAAATGGGCAAAAATTGCTTAAATAGTCCATTAGCAAACAGAGTTTGCGCTCGACGCTGGACGATGGCAGCAAGAAAGCGTATTTTCTTCAGGGATCCAACGTTGGACGCTGGAATCCCTGCATCCAGCGCAGGTGTGGCAGAGAGCAAGTTTTATCAGTGGTTCCAGTGCTAGGCGCTGACTTCTCTGCGTCCAGCGTTGAACTTACAGAGAACAGCTCCTATCAGGGTTGCCAACGCTGGATAGTGGCTTCCCTGCGTCCAGCGCCAAATGCTTCATAATCTTCACTTGGCATGTTCTTTCTTCCGCACAAAAGCTCTCCTCTTCGTGATAAACTCCAGCTTTCTCTTCAATCTTTCCCACCTTATTAAATCCTAAAATGATGAGAAACAAACCTAAGTTAGATTAAAATAAAAGGAAATAAAATAAACTAAAAATTAACCTTAACTACAAGAATTTAGCAAAAAGACTCAGAAGATTAACAAAGACACAGTTAACTAAAAAGGGAACAAAACAATGACAAATTCGTGTAAATGGGAGTAAAATCCACTCAAATAAAGGCACAATTTCAAGATAAAATACCAGATTATCAAGGGAGAGACTTGCTTTCTTTCCAATAAAAGTCTACTTTGATATTATTATTCGCATGTTGAGTTTCCTTGAGCCAAACTAACATGAACCTTATCTGTGGTGCAGAAAATAATAATTAAATTATCTAAATTATGAATTAGCTATCGTTATCAGCCTCATATCATTCGCTGTAAACATTAAATTACATTATTCAACCAATTATCATGTTAAATATTGAATTTAATTTTAATGTATTATATATTTTATATTTCCATCTACTTATACATTGTTATGTTGTTAAACTATTTATTCTTATAATAATTATTTTAAAAGTCGCACACACACACACACACACACACACACACACACACATATATATATATATATATATATATGAGAAATTAAGATTTTATGTTTGATTGGTATTGTTAAAAAAAAAAAAAAGGTTTTGATAACAAGTGCCTAAGGGTATTTGTAAAGAATTCAAAGTTAGAAATTTTTTATTGAAAAATATAACTTTTGAATGTTCGATGTATTGAATACATTACTTTCAATACAACGTTTTTTGTCTAAGAATCCTTAATAAAAGGCACTGATTAGCATTTGTTAAAAAAATTAACTTATTAAGAACAAGTTTTGATGTTTATCTGTTGGCAGTTATGAAAAGCATACAATGAGATACTCCACTATAGTTGCATAATTGCTCGTACCGATGGTTATTACATATGATTATATCCTAAGGGTGCGTTTGATTCGCATTGAGGTACAGGACAAGGAAAACAGCACAGGACAAATGCTTAAGTCACAGCACAACTCTTTGTCCTGTATAATGTTTGGTGGACAATGGATAGCACAAGTAAAATAATGTAAATTTTACTTAAATACCCATTATAATATATAATATTACATTAAATAAGTCTTATATATAGTATATAATAATATTTATATATAATATATGTACTTTATATATATATATATATATTTGGGCGACTCAAGTTAGAGGAGTGTGTTATTGTGAGAGTGAGATGAACAAATCTGGGCCATTAAATCATATATGGATGGTCAGGATTAGAAGTCAGTTGGTGATCATGTGATCACTTAAAAAAGTCACATGACTTTATGTTCTAATCTTGACCATTCATGTGTGATCGAAAGGTCCAGATTTACTCATCTCATCTCTCACAATAACACACTCCTCTCACTTGAGTCGCTCCCTATATATATATGTGTGTGTGTGTGTCGGAGAGCGGAGAGCATGTAATAAATAAGTATGGATAGTTTTGTCTTTTTGGATAGTATGTCAATGCGACAAAAAATTGTTTCATGGTTTGGTAAGGGACAAATTTTGGGTTTTTGTCCAGTCTCTCCCCCTTTTTTTGTCCAGTCCCGTGATCACTTTACAACTCAAACATAGAACAATTATTTTTATGTTGTCCAGTCCTTTATTTTTTTGCAAATCAAACGCACCCTAAAAGGGATATTTGAGTTGAGATTCACTTTTCATATTATAAATGACAAATCATTTAATAACTAATAGAGTACGAAAAAACAAAACAAAATTGAGTTATACAACGGTCACCAGACTCACCACCAAATTAAAGAGTAGGAATGCTCTCCATTTTTATTGAGAAATAAAAATGTCCATTTTTAAAGTTTTGAGAATAATAAATGTATGTAGAGACTACAAGCATGTTTATAATACACAATTATTTTCCTAAAACTTTGAAAATGGACATAAATTAAGAGATGAAAAATAGAGACGATCTTTTTCCCTAAATAAAATTGTTAAAATTATACTTTTTTTTTACACATGTTAAAATTATACTTTGCATAGTATATTATAATTAGTTTTAATTACTCCGTAGGTTCCTGAATTATTTGAGAATTTTTAAATAGGTCCCTAAACTAAAAAAAAATTATAACTGAGTCCCCGAACTTTGATATACTTTGTAATTGAGTCCCTGCACTTTAAATGTTTGTAATCGGGTCCCTGAACTTGTTAATAGTTTGTATATATGTCCCTAGGATATTAGGCTTTTTTAAAATATTTGACAATGTGATGATTTAATGATTCTATTAACCTCCAAGACCGACAAAAAATCTCAAATAAAATTTATATGGTGCTCTAATTACAAGGTTCTTCTCCTATCTCAGGGAGCTAATTATAAATTATTTATAAATTCAAGGACCCAATTACAAACGTTTAAAGTGCAGGAACCCAATTACAAAGTATTTAGAAGTTGAGGGACCCAATTATATTTTTTTTAAGTTTAGGGACCTATTTAAAAATTTTTAAATAATTCGGGGACCAACAGAGTAATTAAACCTTATAATTATATGATCACATTTATTTTGGATCTGAATTCTAGAGATCGATGGGCAGGCTTCAAAATGTTTAAACGGTTTTGTTATACATTGCTTTAAGTTAAAAAAAAACTAAAAAAAAGAGTAATTTTTTATCAGAAAGTTGTATTGAAATGGTATATTTTTTTTTTGGTTTTTCGATCGAAGTATTTTTACATCCGATAAGTGAGAGAATAATCTCTCGGGATATTATCAACCGCAGAAACAGAGACCCCTCCCAATAATATTTTTTTCATAATACAGATGAATCAAGGGATCGAACTCAGGATCACATATTTAATTACGACTCAAGTCTGACCCTTCAACTTGGACCAACATACATTGGTATTGAAATGGTATATTTAATAGTGTGTTTATGGACTTTGGTTTAGGAAGATAAAAAATAAGTTTTTTTTGGGGAGGGACGAAATTTTGATTATCTCGATTATATACTTAATGTTTCTCTTATATAGAACTTGCTTTTTTTTTATTCCTAAAATAGTATTCATGTGAGCAAAAAAAAAAACAATATCTAATAAGTTAAAAAATAATGTATTTATTTTCTCAATAAAACCTTACTATTTTTTTATTTCTTAATCTTTGTTTTTGAAAATAATGTATAGCAAAATCAAAGTTTAAATAAGATTTTTATTTTTGTCATGACGAATTTCCCTCAATATTTAAAGCCATTTAGCTTTGACCGAGTAACTAATTGCTGGCTGTGTCACTCTCTTAAGGAAAAGGGATTGGAAGTGCCTATTGGCCAATGTGTTACATCAAAAATATCAAAGACCAAAAACACAAATCAATCTTGTAAGGTTCTTAAAAGCGTGAAGCAATGCAACAACTATTTTTATATTATTGAATCTTTTATTATCTCAACAACCCGGATTTTATATTGCGAAACTCTTTCAATCTAGTTTTTCCTTTACTTTGTCAAAAAAATAATAAGAACTTGTTTGGCACGTCTTTTTTATGAGTTTATAAAGGATAAGAAAGTAGATTCGTTTGGCAAGTGTTTCTGTCACGAGCTTATAGCATTTTTTCAAGAGCTAATAGCATATTTTTCAGATGCTACTTGAAGTAGCATTTGAGCTTATAGTTTATAACGTTTCATTTTTTTTCACTTTTATCCTTATTATCTTAATTTAATTCTACTTTTATCATCTGCTCTCTTTTTATCTAAAATCATTAATAAAGATGTCATTTTATATCATTTTATATTTTTCAGCTAGTTCAACCGCTAGTTTTACCAAACACTTCCACACAAAATAAGCTAGCTTATCCGCTATCAGCTATCTCATCTACTATCCGCTATCAGCTAACTTATCCGCTAATAGTTAGTTTTACCAAACAGGCTCTAACTATATCAACCTATTCCATCAGTTATTTCTTATTTTTCTTTTAAGATTGGTGAAGACTAGGATGAAGCTTAATAGGTGTTGCATCGGTAAAACATAAAGAATCACCGTTAGATGAAGGGATAAAATAAGTTGACGGTTAAGATTAAAACCGGATAATAGCTAAACAAATAACAAAAAAATTAAAATGACAACTTTGCCATTACCCCTTATCCTATCCCACCCCACACCATCATACGAAAAATCATCGTCGAAAACATAGAAGTGTTCAAAGCAAATTGCAAATTATCCTGAAAATCCCAAAATTATAAATTGTCAAATTTTGTGGCTTCAAAATGAATAAATAGCAGCACTGCCACCTACCTCAACAATTCACTATCGGATCACCAACATCAATGGGCTCGCCATTCCGAAACGATGACATATTCTTCAACGACCTTGACGATTGCCCCTTCCATCATTGTTCCGACGACGACCACGACGACTCGCGCTAGCATCTTCTCCCTCCACTTGCATGTTTGCCACCATTTTTTTTGGTAGGCAAATGTTAGTATGTTAAATGTTATGTTAGTTTTTCTCCTTTGCCAAGGTTTGAACCCTCGACCTCCAACTTCTTATACCCTTAACTCAAACCAGTTGAGCTACCCCACCCTCCACTGCTTGCCACATTAACCCATCCTCTCCATCTACTGCCACTACATTCCGACATCGTTCAAATAAAAACACAAGGTAGAGGAAATCGACAAAGAAAAGCAACAACACACTGTCAAGAACAGCAACCAAGAGGAAGAAGAAATCAAGAAATAGGCAAGGCATGAAGTGCAGTAGAGATAAAAGAGGAGGTGAATCGCAACACAACAACAGGGCAAAGTAAAATTGAAGTTTCAATCCCATGTAAACCCAAGCATTTCAGCAATGAAGGCAAAATGATATGAAGCTTCACCCCAAAAGTCCTATATGGAAATCTAGGAACGAAATCCCTAAGAGTAGACATCAAATCCTCCCAAACAAGCATCAATCTGTGACTCAATCCCTGCAACATTGGTCGCGATTTGAGTAGAGATACAATGGCTTGAGGCGGGTCGCGGGTCTGGCAAGGCATCGCAAGTCTGGATAGGCGGTGGACGGAGGCTGGGCGGAGCAAAATTGGTATTGTTTGGGTTGGTACCTGTTACAGGGGTATGGGTAAAATTGGTATTGGAAATTAAAACTAAAATAAAAAACCGGTTGTTAATAGGGAAATTGGTGGTGCACTCTATTAGATGTTTCACCGTAGTTTTCACCTTTAAGATTAATGTATAATAATTTAAACATTAACAAATAAGAATGATAATAAAATAATAATGACATTTGACTAAATTATCAATTGTTCAAATATTCAAAATATTATTGATACTTTATTAATATTTTCTTTCACTCATTAACACAATAACACTCCTTAAATGGGATTGACCTATCCCAAGTGTAAGACCTAACCAATTTTACTTGTGGTAGGCTTTTTTTAAAGCTTAACTTTTTTTGAAAGTCTAACCTAGTCTGAAAACTTATTTAAAAGTTTACTTTATAATAAGACATTTAAATAGACCAACCAGCCTGCATTGAAATAAGCCAACGATATTGATCCTTAAATAGATCAATAGTTATATGATTATAACTATTTCAATTAGATATAAAAGGATCGGTTGATCCGTCTAAAATGCCTTTAGGATGACCTTTTATTTTTTTTTAAAGGGACTAAAACTTTTGGATGGCCTTTGATTTGATATTGTTAAATAAAAAAACTTCTAAAAGTGCATTGGCATGATTTATTTAATAAATAGGTCAGGTCTTACGCAGACTAGGCCAGAGGCTCGTGATAGGCTGACCGACCTTTTTCTACCCCTAATTAACACCGATAAGTTAGTTATAATTAATATTTTATTGATTATCAAAAAATATAAACAAAAACTTTTCTAAAAAACAAATAAAAAGATTGAGAAATACAAATGTATAAAAAAAAAATAGTATTTAATTTGTATATACTATCAGTGTAAAGTTTACCTGAAAAGTCACTCAAATCATGATTTTTGATTGGTTGACAGTATAAAAAAATTTATACTAACAATGCATAATAATGAAACGCAAAAAAATATATAGCCTATTTGCTGAGTTTCTTGTTCCCCAATTTTTGACTCCCTTTCACTACGGCATTAATGATACCATTATTGTCTTCACCTTTTTTTAATGATTAGTACCATTATTTTCATTTTTGTTTGTCAAATGGCTTATGAAGTCACTGCCAAACTTTCAAGAAACAGGATGCTTTGTTTGGGATGTTCAATAAGTTAGCTTATAGTTTATTTGATTAGTTTATAAACTAGTTTGATTAAAGTAGATGTGTTTGATAAACAAACTTATCTCTTAAGCTTATAGCTTTTCTTTATAAGCTAATTTATTTAGCTTATGACTTATAGATTATTGACTTTTCTCTCATTTTTATCCTCACTCCTTTAATGAAATTCTCAATTTATTATGTTTGTCATAAATATGCCCTTTTATGTCATTTTACATTTAGAGAAATGCTACGGGCGCTCGTTAAGAAAGCAAAGAAAGAAACTTTTTATTAGAAAATGATGTATTTAATATTTGAAGAAGTGACATATTTAGTTTTTCGATGCAAAGTTACTTTTTTGGTTTCCTTATAGAGTGTCCTTAAGACACTCGTTAGCATGACCCTTACATTTATAAGCTAGTTCAACAACTAATTTTATCAAACACTTCAAATTCAATTAGTTAGCTTTTCAGCTATAAACTATAAGCTATAAACTTTCGATTAAAAATTAGTTTATCAACCATAAACTAGCCTATCAATCATTTTTGCTGAGTTTCTTGTTCCCCAATTTTTGACTCCCTTTAGCTACGGCATTAATTATACCATTATTGTCTTCACCTTCTTTTAATGATTAGCACCATTATTTTCATTTTTGTTTGTCAAATGGCTCATGAAGTCGAGTAAAGATCCTCTTCATTTTTTAAAAAAAAATGAAGGATTTTATTATTATAGTTTTGGATGTATAAAAACTTAAATTTCTAAAATGAATAATATTTATTAGATTTTTATATATTTTATACATTCAAAACTATAATAATAAAACCTTCCATTTTTTTTTTTTTTGTGAAATGTTAAGTGTCTCAACTAGATAAAGTCAGTGCCAAACTTTCGAGAAACAGAAGTTTCCTCATTTCTTCCCGTTTCATATTTTTTCTTTTTTCTTGGTGATTCCCGTTTCTTATTTTTAAGTCGTTATAGTTTTCTTTGGAATTGATGGCCAACACTGCAACACAAACACAATTTTTTTAGATGGACAACCAACACAAATTAATTTTATTCCATACGATAGCATTTAAAAAAACTCTGTAGTTTTAATAATATTTTACTTTTCGAATGTATTTTTTCAATGGGTTAATTTTGGCTTTTATTGGAAATTTATTTATATATAAGAGTTTAATTATTATGTACTGATAATATAAAATTTTTTACGCTGTCAATCATTCATCAATCAAAATATGGGTGACCTTTTAAGATAGTTAAGATAAAAATAATTTTTTTAGTGATGTAGTAATTTATGATCGGATGTCTGTATAAAAAGGTTTTATATTATTAATATATAACAATTAAACTTTATATGTAATTACTATTTATAACTTGCAAATATTTCCGACATTTAATATATATATATATAACCAGTTCGGTTCACTTTTAGAAACCTTGAATTCAATCGACAACCGAATCCATTAGTATCGAATCTTAATCGTTGCGGTTCGAATTCAATCCGAACATCCAAAAAATTGAAACCAAACAAATTTAATTGGTTTGATTCGATTTTTCGGATTAGTCAGACTCCATAGAACCAATGAACACCCTGTTAGGCTTAGCCCCATTATTTATCTAAAATAATAGTAATGTTGTAAATACTAAAACTAATTAGCAAAAGTTTAACAAATTTACTGAATTTATTTATTAATTCTATCACTACCCTTGTATGCGATAAAATTAATACTTTTTATAACCCGTAAATATTTAAAATTACATAGAGTTTAATTATTTTGTATTGACAGTATAAAACATTTTTACACAGACAATCAATCATTAATCATGATATGAATGACTTTTAAGGTAGTTGGGATAAAAGTCAATTTTTTTACTGATGTGACAACTTATGATTGAATGTCTATGTAAAAATGTTATACACTGTCAAGCTCATATATATATATATATATATATATATATATATATATATATATATATATATATAATTATTAATTAAAACCGCACTTTTTTATATCCTACGTGATAGGAAAAAGACAAATGTTTGACATGTTTAGACCAGTGGCGCATTTTCGTTTGTACATCTAGATAATCACTTTTCAAAATTTATTTAATTAATAATTTGTTTACAGTAAAATTAAATTTAAATGGGAAAATATTATTTAATTTTAAATAATTAATTTATATGTGCGATCAAAACATCTCACTTCTTGACACGCCAAACATTTAGGTCATTTTTTTTTTTTAGTAAAGATCTCAATATTTAAATTGATTCTCGATAAAAAATTATGATGACATTTGAGTTTTTAAAAAATAAAAAATATCAATTTCATTTTAAAAAATATAAAATGCGGGTCCAAATAGTTCTTGATAGAGACTAAAATGTTTCTGACAAGAATTAAAATATCCCTAAAAATTATCCTAAAAAAGATTAATTTGATACTCGTTTTACGTTCTTAAAGACTAAATTGATATTTTCATTTTTTAAAGATCAAAATATCATCATATTTTTTTTTTATCAAGAATCAATTTTAACATTTACTCGTCATTTTTTCGATAATTTAAGCAAATATTTCCTTTGATTGAAACATTATACAAATCAATGATATCCACCTTGTGTGTATGTTTCAATTTTCAAGGAATCATGTTTGATGATCGCATCGCACACTGACATGTTAACTAACCAATGGTTTTTAGTTCACATGCCTTGTAGAATCATGATCCATGTAACGCGTGAGCAGCATTAAATTTGAAGACTTTTTGCATCAGTATTATTAGTTCGGTTTTTTACAAAAAAAAAAAAAATTAGTTTTTGTGGAATCCAATCTCAGCACCGGTGTGAATCAACGTCAAGTATGTAATCAATTTTTTGCATAAGAAAGGAGTAAATTGTTAAACGACAGACTATCTATACGAGTTAAATAATAAATAATAAGTAAATATCTAATTTTGTTCTAATTTCTCAAAAAATTGACTTTTATTCTAATTATCTTAAAAGTCATCCATATCATGATTGGTGATTGATTGTCTATATAAAAATGTTTTACACTATCAGTGCATAGCAATTAAACTCTAATATTATTATAATTCATGCAAATACCAATGAAGAAACGAATTTGATTAACTTTTTGTAATTCCAGTGATCATTTTGAAATATTGATAATATGATGGATTAAGTTGATATAATCCTATAATTTTAGAAATCAAATTGAGTATTTACTCGATAAATAATAGAATGCTCTTTAAATAAATATATGAAACTAGTCAAATACAACCTTTTTGTTTTTTTGGTGAAAGGTCAAGGGAAATTTTTGGGAATAACCCAAAAAAAAAAATTATTTTCCTAAATACTCCCTTTTCCCCATTATATACATAAATACCCCCCTTTTTTTACTTTCACTTTCCCCTCCCTCTATTCACGACTTCTCACTTTCTTCTTTTTAATTTTTTTTTTTTTTTTATGTTGAGAAGTCGGGTTTGGTGGAACCGACTTCTCAATGGACAGTTAAATTTTTTTTGCATTTCATAGGTAGGAAGTCGGGTTCTATGAACCCGACTTCCCATAGGAAATTTTTATTTTTTATTTTTCGAATTTTTTTAAAAAATACGAATTTTTTGGTTTTTTTTTTATTTTTTTGGATTTTTATTTAAATTTAATTGGTTTTAGAGTTTAAAAATGTGTGATTAATTTTTTAATTAACTAATAGTGTTGGATGTTAATTATATGATATCAATAATCGTTTTATGATTTTAATATTTAATTTTATGAAATTTTAATAAAATTTAAAGATTTTTAGGGTTTAAAAATGTGTGATTAAATTTTTTTTAATTAAGTAATTGTATTGGTTGTTAATTATATGATAACTTCCTTTGATATCATTGGACTCTTCGTGCAGTCCTTACCGTCATTAAACTATAAAGACTTATCTTTGATTTATCAATCTGCACACTTGAGCACACAGTTAGCAACGTTCTCACGTTTATATGATAAATTATATATGCAATATTTTTAGCAACGTTCTCACGAGTTTTTGTAATAGTTTCTTGTTATAAATTTTAATTGATGTTTATTATGCATTATCTATTACTGTTATCATATAATTAACAACCAATACAATTACTTAATTAAAAAAAATTTAATCACACATTTTTAAACCCTAAAAATCTTTAAATTTTATTAAAATTTCATAAAATTAAATATTGAAATCATAAAACGATTATTGATATCATATAATTAACATCCAACACTATTAGTTAATTAAAAAATTAATCACACATTTTTAAACTCTAAAACCAATTAAATTTAAATAAAAATCCAAAAAAATAAAAAAAAACCAAAAAATTCGTATTTTTTTAAAAAAATCAAAAAATAAAAAATAAAAATTTCCTATGGGAAGTCGGGTTGAGAGAACCCGACTTCCTACCTATGAAATGAAAAAATTTTTTAACTGTCAATTGAGAAGTCGGTTCCACCAAACCCGACTTCTCAACATAAAAAAAAAAAAAAATTTAAAAAGAAGAAAGTGGGAAGTCGTGAATAGAGGGAGGGAAAAGTGAAAGGAGAAAAAAGGGGGTATTTATGTATATAATGGAAGAAAGGGGGTATTTAGGAGAATAAATTTTTTTTTTGGGTTATTCCCAAAAATTATCCAAAGGTCAAATACAAACTTTATTTGCTATTTATAAAGATCCCGTGCAAGGAGCACCGCTGCACCCCATTGAAGTATGGGTGGCAAATGGATGAATCGGATGTATTTTGATTCAGATTATAATGGATGAGTCAAAAATAATCCATCAATCTATTTCGATCCATTAAAAATATATTAAAAAAATCCAATTCATCTATGATTCATTAATAAAAAATCATCCAATCCATCCACTAATCATTTTTATATGGATAGATATCCGACCTATCCATTTTTATTTTAATATTTTTCACATACAGCCTACAGATTGGGTCGGTCGGTCGGCTGGCGGACTGATAGGCGGTAGGCAGTCGATCGGTCGTGCCCATCCGAGCTTATGACAATATTTTTTTAGAAAGACTTTTAACGTAATTGAATGGATTTTAGTGCTCTACTTACTATTGTTTGCATTTTTTATAACTTTAATTATGCAAATTCTATTATATAGCAATTGTTATAGAAGTAGCATCAAACATCTCAGGTTTTCAAAAAGATATTAAAAGTAGAAAATTGTGCTACCAAAACTGATCTAGCCTTTTTTAGTGGGAAAAAATTTTCTATAATATTTTCTCTAAATAATGATTTAAAGGCATGTAGATCCCACGTGGGGGAAAAACTTTGACTTCATTTTTTTTGGTTTGTGAAAAATATTTTGGAATGGATAAAAAAAATCCACTATGTTATTTTTTTCCTGGTCCAACAGATTTACAGAAAACAATTGAACGGATCATGAACCATCTATTAAAAAAGAGAATCCAATCCAACCCATTTTTTTTTATATAAATGGATGGGTTGGATGGATTTTTTTCATGGATGGACCGGATGAATAATTGGTCCATGGATTATTTTGCCACCCCTACTTAGAAGGGCCCTGTCAGAGAAAAAACACGGTACAAAACCGGATTGGGGAATGGAAACACACACATGCATGCAACGATGAATGGATAACATATGGGAAATGTCCCTTCCATCTTCAATATAAGAGATAAAATCCTAATTCATTAAGATTAATAAAAATTATTGAAATCAATTCATTTTAAATTTTATTCCACAAATATCCCTATTTAATTACTTCTAATTCAACTAACTCATTTATTTCTAAATCTAAGCGTCATGCTATCTGACCAATGAGTAAACGATGAGTCAGCTAAACCAAAGCACTTGCATGAGGAATTGTTGAGTCTCTTTAATATGCGTTTTACCATAAATAAGGATAGAAATAAAATTTAGCTTAAAAATTGATTAATGTTTATTATATATTGGGAAAAAAAAAGACATTTTTATCTCTTATATTATGGACTAAAGGTAATATATTTATGGGGAATGCTAACCAGTGCTCTTAGGGCATTGGTTAAGGAATCAATTATGGAAAAGTTGTAATGAAAAATGATGTATTCAATACATTGAATGTTTAAAAGCTGTGATTTTCAATAAAAAACTTTTTATATATTGATTTCATAACCAATGCCCTTAGGACACTAATTAGCATGACCATTTATTTATTTATAGGTTTCCCGTCTGTGATTTTTTTGTGTGTTAAGTGATAATCCACTAATTTATCATGTAACTGTGTCTTTGTTAAGTGGATTTTAATCTCATCTGCATGTTTTTGTTTTTGAGTCAATTGAGTCTTAGTTAATTATTATAAGTGTTTGTGACAATTTCTTGCTATTAGAGTTAATTTAGGTTTATTGTGAACACCCAATTTTGTCCGGGTTAATTAATTCGTTCGCTAAGTAATCAAAAAAAAAAAAGGGAAAGGAAAATTGAGTGGGCTTTGGCCCATAATCCCATTTTTGTTTAACCCACTTAAAAGCCCTTTTCTTGTTCAAAAAAAAAAAAAGAAAAAGAAAAAAGAAAACGAAAATAAAAAAAAATAATAACAGCAGACTCAATTCAAAAAATGGATGATACGTTGGTTTTGTTTTGGTATTTTTGGAGGTCTTCTCCATCTTCTTTTTTCCTTTCTTTTGTCTTCTTTCACTTTATTTCCCCTTTTTATTAAGCAACCACAGCAATGGCAAGGACCCTGCTTCCCTGTTGCTGCACCACAAAAACACAGAGGGACAAAGCTGATATGCTCCCTCCTGAGGCACCCATTTTCCTGCATTTGTACAATTTTTCCCTCAGCAAGTTAATAGCAATTTTTGGCATTACTCCCTCATAATTTTATCTATAAATTCAGCATATCACAGAGAGCAAGAAAAAAATTTTTTCGAGCAGAAGGGAGGGGGAAATCTGGGCAAACGTTGAGTAAGGAATAGGGGAAAAAGGACATACATTCGTTTCTATTTTCCTCTCCTTCTTCCTTCTCCACTCAACCTCCATTTTTGCTTTTCTTCTTCTCTGCTCTGTTACCATCTTGCAGAACCTCAAGCCACCACCCAACGCTGCCCAGCCTCGCCACCGGAGCACCGTCGCGCAGCCACCGCGATCTGAGGCTCCATCCCTGCTCACCGCCGCGGCTCGCGCCCGCAGCAGACCCGCAGCACATCCGCCCCGCAGAGGCACCGCAACAGCCACCGCGAAGGCCCGCCGCCGTCGACCGGGACCAGCGAGCCGCCTTCTCCCTTCTTCAGCCGTTCACCTCTCCACTGCGCGGGCCCAGTTCCACCACCCGCGACGCAGACACCGTCGACCTCCATCCAGCCGACCACCGCAAGTCGTCCGCGCGACACCACCGCCCAGCCAGCCGCACCGCACGAGCCCCTCTCCCCTGGTCTCTTCCTCTCTCTCGTGATGGCTTGGGGGGAAGGCAGAAGCCTTCCCCTTTCTCTCAGCTTAACCCCCTTTTCTCTTTCCCCTTTTATTTTCTTTTCTCTATTTTTTCCTTTTGTTCTATCTGGGCTGTGTTTGTTTATGATTGGGCTTGGCTCATGAAATTTGTTGTGATAGAAAAAATTGTTCAAAAGTGAAAAATGGAAAAATAATAATGGCTTTCAAAGAAATTCACGCAACAATCTACGACGTTGGTGTATGAATTTTTTCATCCTCAAGTGTCGCATGAATTGTAAGGGTTTATCGTATAGTTTTGCTATCTTTAATCCCGTGTAAAAGTGAATTCTTCTTTAAGTAAAATATTTTAAAAATTCGCGCGACAATTTATGACGTTGATGTATGGTCTCTCATCCTCAAGTGTCATAAGAATTGTAAAGGTTTATCGTATAGCACTGCTATCTTTAACCTTGTGCAAAAGCGAGCCAGTTTTGAAATAAAATCCTTTTTCGAAATCGAATCCTTTCCCAAAAAACTAAAATCAACCAACCAATCAAATTTTTTCTACTAAGAACTACGTGGCTTTGAGTTTTCCATCGTACCGGGGAATACGTAGGAGCAGAATAATCATTCTGTCAAGCCAAAAACTTTATTTTTCTTCCTTTTGTGTTTATTTCCTTTTTTTTGTTTTAAAATGGGGTAAAATAATATTTTTAAAGGTTATTAAAATTTTCGCACAATTAACTTGGGGTACCGTTCTTAGAACGGGTGACGTAGGGTGCTAACACCTTCCCTACTCATAACCGACTCCCGAACTCAAATCTCTGTCTTGTTTTTTTTTTTAGGACCAGTTTTCCTTAAATAATTGGGTTTTCCAAAGTTTTCCCAAATAAAAATTTTTGGTGGCGACTCCTCTGTTGTTTTTCTTACCCCCCTCCTTTTTTTCGCGGCGCCCGGACGGGACGGTCGCGACATTTATTATATGCAATTTAATTTTAATTTTAATTTTTTTTTTATCTTTTTAGGGCTCAATAAAGAGAAAAACTTTGAGAATTGAAGTGGACTTGATTGAGGAAATTGAAAATAAGGAGTAAAACAAAGGAAGAAATTATCTGCCAAGCTCATCCCATTAATTAAATGCCTATTTGGCATTCAAAAAAAAAAAAATCCACTTAGCTCATCCACATTTCATGAGTGTGTTTTTAAAGCTTAATGTTAAGATGAATTTTCTGGCACCTTTAGGATAACTTTTTCCTTGTCTAGACGATTCAATCATATATTGAGAACTTAGTCTTACATGAGATTTGTCAACCTATTTAATTGAGGTGACGCATTTTGATTAGTAGGATAACTTTAACCCCAAAATTATTGGAGACACCTAATGCTATTGCTCCTTCAAACAATATATACATCACGTTTATCGTTTCTCAAACTCTCCAATTCGCCTTACCTAATTTTCTAAGCATTAACTGAATTAGAAAATTAGGTAAATTTAATAAACCAGTGGTGGCCTTGAGCATGGTTGAGGTGAGCGACCATCTAGGGCCCCATTTTTTGGGGGGCACTAGGTAGTAGGTAAAATTTTACTTAGTATATATAAATATTAAATAAAAATTTTATATAATTATTTTTTTATCAATAAAAAATAATTATTCCAAAAAATTAATAATAGAATGATAGAAAATAATATAATAAGTGTATCTGTGTATATTAGAATATCTTTTTGATTTAATATATGTTAAAAATTGCGAATGAAATGAAGATTGAATCCGTGTTTGTTTAAAAACACCAAATTCGTAGAAAAAAACACTACGATGAAAATCTCTCTGAATGCACACAAACAAACCTTGAGTCTGTTGAAGAGTCTTTTAAGTTTCATTATTTTTTATACATTATATATCAAGTAATTGGCTCACTTAATAGAAGATTTGGGAACTATAGCACATATGAGGAAATTTTTTATTTTTTGTTTAGTATTGAAAGACTTAGGTCATTTTCTGATAAGGACTTGAAATTATGTTGCAGACATATTGAATCTTATCTAGATATTGATGGAAAAATTCTATTTGAAGAATTAAAAGTCATCAGAGAGGTTTTTAATAGTTGAATTAAAATCAAACTTCATGATATTGAGTTCTTTGAAGACATTTAATTGTTTTTCTAATTCATGCACAACTTATAGAATAATATTAATTATCCATGTTACTGTTGCATCCGCTGAGAGAAGTTTTTTTAAATTAAAATTGTTAAATTTTTATTTGCGATATACTATATCACAAGATAGATTAAATAGTCTTGCTTTATTTTCTATCAAAAATAATTTTTTAAAGAACCTTGATAAAGTAAATACTCAATTCTGTCTCATCTAATTAAAATACCGTAAATACTCAATTTGGTCACTGAAATTATAGGGTCGTATCAACTTAGTCCCCCACATTATCAATATTCCAAAATGATCCCTGGAATTGCAGAAAGTTAATCAGATTCGTTCCTCCGTTGATATTTGCATGGACTATAATGATATTAAGTTGTTAATGTCAGGGATGCATTTGAAACTAAGTGAATAATGTTAGGGATGCATTTGCTACATTTTACAATTCCAATGATCATTTTGGAATATTGATAATGTAGGATACTAAGTTGATACGATCCTATAATTTTAGAGACCAAATTGAATATTTACTCAATTAAAATATGACACATACACAATATTTTTTTTTTTATAAAAAAGAAATAGTTACATTATAAATCTTTACTCATGAAATAAGAAGTGAGGGACATGAATTTGGGGCATATGATTTCTATTCAAGTCGTCACCTTTTGACTCCTCTTTTCACGTTCCACTGCCTCTGTTTGTTCATTCATCTTCCTCTTTCTCCTCATTTGTTTTCTCACCATGAAACGCACCATGCACCCCTTCTTCTAATTTCGAGTCTGTCCCTTCTTGCCACCCTCGTATTCGTACCAAGCCTCTTAGTTCTTTCACAAGATTGAAAACTACATAACCAACAGTATCCCATATATTACTTGAACAAAAACGGTATGAAACCATTTGGACCTATAAATTTGAAAAAGATCTCATACATTTCAGAGCAACCCACACTTTGAACGGAAAAAAAACCCCGAGAATTCTGTGTTTTATAATGATGAATCAAAAAGATAAAAAGTTTTTATTAAAAATTATCTTTTCAATAAAATGAGACTGTACCATTTGATCTTTGCCATTCGACTCAGGTTATTTGAAAACTTTGACGTGGTATCAGGACATTATGGATAGCATATACAATAAGCTACTGCTAATTTTAAACTTTTATTCATATCCCATTATATGTAAAAAAAAAAACACAAAGAGAGGTTTACCAAAAAAAACACAAAGAGAAAGTGATTTATTGTAAGAGTGAAAAGTGCAAATTCTGATAATTGGATTATAGATGTATGATTAAGAATAAAAAATTATTTTACATTTTTAAGTGTTCATAATAATCTTTAAATAACTTATGATATTAATCATGTATATAAGACTAAAATTTCAAAATTAACTTCTGTTGTTTTATTTCTGATTGGACAATGCTGGACACTGATTAAGAAATAAAAAAAGGCATTTTTTCATCAAAAATTGATGTATTTATTACATTGAAAAATGTTACAATTAGATTTTTAAAGTAAACTTATTATTGATTCCTTAACCGGTGTGTGTTAGCAAGACCCTTTCTTATAAGGGTCATGCTAACGAGTCTACTGCGGGCACTGGTTAAAGAATACATAAAAAACAAGTTTTCATTGGAAAACTAAGTAGTTCACTTCTTCAAATATTAAATACATCAATTCCCAATGAAAATTTTCTTTTCTTGGCTCCTTAACCAGTGCCCAAAGTTAGCATTCTCCTTCTTATAATATGGGTAAGACTCCTCTAAAATAAATTTATTCCATTAAAGAGAAGAAATAAAGGTAGATGTATTATTAATTTGATAAAATGCATTGTAATACCAACATGGTGTGGCACAAGTGATAGGTGCTTAGATCCCTTAAGCATGTGGTCATGAGTTTGATCCTTGACCGGTGTGTATAGAAAAACATCTGTTAGGAGATGACAACTCCTTAATTGGACCTCAGTTTTTTTGCGGGATTAGTTTCCGTTGTTACATGTGGAGATACCTTTATTTTGACAAAAAAAAAGCACTATAATCAAGAATTAGTAACAGAATTTATTACCTCGTCCGTCAACTCCTTAAAATCAATAACAGAATTATCTGATACGGATTTTAATGTCGTGAAGTGTTAAGTCCTATGTGGCAAAGTACAACATTGTTTCTCTTTTTTTATTCCATCTTCATCAACCCTCCATGTAGTCCAATTCCAAGAGTACTCTGGCCACGACCAAGGCGTCTCCAGCAGCTTCGTGGTGTCCACCGTACCAATCTGAGATATGCAGCTGGGAATCTCCCAAATCTGACTCCACCTCACAAATCTCCCAAATCTCATAACAGGTATGCAGAACGAATGCCGAACGCATGTGCAGATTAGATCAAATTCTCCGAAGTAATCTGAGTTTTTTTTCTTCTGAAACTGAAACAAATTCAGAACAGGTATGCAAAACAAATCAGATCTTTTGAAACAAACTGAGTTTTTTTCGAAACTGAAACAAAGATTTTTATTAGTTAGGAGATGCAAACAGGTATGCCGAACAGGTCACGGTGCGAGCTGCGATTGTTTGCGCTGTCGTTGAGTGATTTGAGGGTGGTGGAGGAGGAGGAGATGAGAAAATGAAAGGGTGAAGGAATAATAAGAAAAAGAAAACGTACTACAAGATAATTTTTATTTTTTGAGGCCAATTCTGGTAATTTTTTTAAACGACTTGGTTTGCAATTTTAAGAATAAAAAATTGACAGTACATATTGTCATACGGATAATGTGTCACCTTAATTGATAATTTTGAATATCAACTATCACTTACTCTCAATCTAACGATATTGTTACTCCGTAAAAAAAAAATGATATTATTAATGAAGTTGATGGAAAGAACAAATTTGATAAAGAATTGAAACTTGAAGAACTAAAACAAAGCATTTATTAGTCAGATGACGAAATTGAAACAAAAAAATTAAGATAAAAAATCAAAAATATATTTTATGAATAATTTAAGAATAAAAACATTTTTACTTACTTTAAAAACATTATTTTAAAGGGACTTTTTTTTTTCTATAATATGATAGTTCTTTCCCTATATGTGCCCCGAAAAAGAACATATACGTTTCCCAGTTACAAGTTTTAAGCCCATCCAGATAAGCTAAATTTAAGACGGGCCATCTAAACCTTTTTCGTCCTCACCCAAAATTGGATCGATATCTTACCTGCTCAAACTTCGTTGACAAAAAAAAAAAAAGAGTCCATTTTTTTTTTGTTTATTTAAGAGTCCAAAGTCCAAACTCTTTTGTTTTCTAAACAATATCATACCGTCTAAAGAGGTGCAACACAAGAGGTTATCTATTCTAGTATTAATTACGCCCAAGCACATTTAATTGCTAAGTTATGAGAATACCCTTGTTCAGCCAAAACAATAAAATGCCTCGGACTTTAATTTTTTGACAAATGCTAACTAGTACACTAAGCGTTCGTTTGGTGATCAAGATAATGGAGACATGATAGGATAAACTATCATATCCCGCTTTAATCTATAGTTTGGTGAATCAGCATGATAGAATAAACTTATCCTGTTAGTTTATCATATCCTGCTACTTAGTTATAATTCTATCCAGAGGGAGGGGGCTGGGTTAGAACCAACAGAATAACATAAGAAAATGTTTTCTTTTTTATCCCTTATCTTTAATATTATTATTATTTAATTATGGTGCTTTCTCTGGTACTCCTAATAATTTTGGGATAAAAATTATTTTGTCCAATCAGAATGGGCTACCTCAATTAAATGAGCCATGTTAATAGGTCAAGTCAAATGATTATCACCATTTGATTGGACCACCTAGGCAGGGTAAGTTACACTTGAGGTACCGGAGAATTCACCTTTAATTATAGTTTCAAACCTAATTAGTCAACCTTATTACTAATTAAAATATGTGATTTAATTAGCAATTTATATAAAAAAGTGAATAAAATATCACAAGTTAATTTTTTTTTAATTTTTTATAATTTAAAAATGGACTAATGTATAATTAAAAAGGCAAAAATATATATTATCAAATATTTTTTTTATATTTTTAATTTAAATGTATAAAAAAAATCAAATAATATTAAAATTTATTTTTGAAAAAAAAAATGTAATTTTGATATAAAAGTAATTTTCTCATTTGTGGATATTTTATATCATATCTTATCATTATCTGATGTGCATCAAATATCGGATATGATAAGAGCTTATCATGCTCATATCCTATCATATCCTTATCCAACTCTCATATCCTATCCATCCTTATTGTATACTGACCACCAAACGAGTCCTAAGGGCATTTATGAAGGAAACAAAGATGGTAGAAATAGTGTATTAAATATTTTCAAAGTTTAAAAGTTACAATTCTCAATACAAAATTTCTACTCTTTGATTCCTTAACCAATACTGTTAGGACACTAGTTAGCAAGACCCTAATATTTTTTTGGCACATTTTGTTTAAATTGGTTGGCTGACAGAGTTAGAAATTAACGCCCTTAATCTTTAAATAGATAGAGGAATAATAAAAATTAAAAAATTAAGACAAAATTGACAATTTATTTATAAGAAAATAAATTGTAAACAAATCTATCTTTTAAGGATGAAATTAAGGTTTTACTCAATAATGAATGGCTCTTCAGAAAGTGTGTGTGGTGGTGTCCAAAAGATTCTACCCATTTAACATTTTTGTTCCTTTAAATCAATTTTGAAAGTTGAAACAACTCACAATATTGATCAAATGATTAACATTAAGATGACTTCCTAAAAGAGTTAACTCTTTTACCTTTTCATTCCCTAATTCCCTCACTATGCATTACGCCATGGCTCGAGTTGGACCTCGAGTTGGACTTCAGTCCGTAACCGTCCTTAGATTGCATGCTCAATATCCTATTAGGTATCTACCATCGAAATTCATAACCAACCTCGAATCTCGTAATTGACCTATCAATAATGGACGGTCAGTAAAAGGCATAATGATTTGATAATCATCTTCATTAATATCGCTCATAATCATTCATAATGACTCACTAATGTTATGGTAACAACCATCTCGTTCTATGTATAACATGCATAGCCTTCAAGTATGAACATTTATTTCTTACACTAATAATACTGAGTATCCAATTGACTTGGGTGTCTAAGTGCCACTGGCCGATCCCAACTCGGACACTGACCTCCGAAGCGCATGACAGACCACTATGTGTGTGCAGGAAAATTTTGGTCTAATACCTTTGCATTAATGAATTGACAATTGAAGCTAACAGACACAACTAATCCTCCTTCGAGTTAGTGTATGAAAATTGAATTATGACTACGAATTCATGTTCAAGGGCTAAGTATTTTTTTGAGTGGTTTACACATCCTGAGGAAAAAGCCGAAAAGGAAATCAATGAGTAAATTTCCAATATTGGATCAAATTTATCGCCCATGTCTTGGTTGGAAATCAACATATTCTTCATAGAAGGCAAATTACAAGTATTCCAAACTCTTTTGCCTTCTCATGTCAGATGTCACTAATATTTATATAGAAGGTGAACATGAAATTGGTATAAACTAGTTTGAGATACACAACAAAATGTTGATCAAATTAGAGTACTTGAAAAGCCATTAATTACAGAAGTTGTGTCAAGCTTTTGCCGAGTCCTTTTGACCACTCTGCTTTCCAATTGCTTTAACAAGCGCTTCAGTAACATCTCTCACATCCAAAGTTTGGTCCTCAGCCACAGCAATGGCTTCCAGAGAAAAACCATTTTCGCATGAAACTCTTGCTTTCTGAACATTCAGACACATCTCATCAAAAGCCTCTAAAATAGCAACCAGCTTGTCACCTCCTTTCTCGCAGGTGACCCTCACCACAAAGGTTCCAGTCCTTACCTTCTCTACTTTCACATTCTGTTAAATGTTGTGGAACATTATACATATAATTAATATCTCTTCATTTGTTGTGTTTGATGAGTGCCACATCTAAATTTAAATCTAGTTTACACTTGTCAACGATGTACAAATTTTGAGTTACTAACATGTATTTTTTGGTTGATGGGGTAGTCATGATCTTCATGATAGAAAAATCATTGACAAGTCCATAACTAAAAAATAAACTTTGTTAACCCTAAATTTGTACCTAAGTAACGTGTGTAAAATTTAGGTTTGCATATAAAATGATTGCCTAGAAAAAGGGCAAGAAGAAGAGAATAAGCAGACCTTGTTCTCTTGGACATGATTCAATTGGTTAAGGTACTCTCTTCTGGTGGCTAACAGATTTTCATACTCTCTTTTGACAGTTTCCAAAGCAACCTTTAGCTTGTATATGTATAGAACAGTACTCTTGGCAATGGAGGTTCTCTTGGCCTTCAAAAGAAAAAAAACAACAGCAATAACTTCAGTGCATGAAAAAAAATATGAAGTTATTATCATCATGTGAAATCAGGAGAAAGAACTTGGGGAGGAGAGGAAGTAATAGGAGAAGTTTGATTGCTTTACAGAATTGGAGTTGGCAAGGGTTCGCAGAATGTGAAGTTTTCTGCGCAGTGATATACTTTTCTGCACCCTATAAGCCATCATCTCCTCTGTTTACAACTCTTTCTATCTCTATCTCTCTTGTGTGAATGTTAAAGTGAGAGTACCTAATTCTGGCATCGCATTTATAGCTGGTGAATGGAGTCTCATGTTTTGGATTCTTGCCATTTGGATTTGATAAAAATAGTAGTTCATTGCTACTTTCTGTCTGTCGTATATGAGATTTGAAAGAATAAAAGATTAAAAACCCAAAAAAAAAAACTCTTCTTCATAGGGAAGGGAATATTGAGGGTTATTACCTAATACATTTCTTCCCTTGAAAATGACGAAATTTTTCATTAGAACAAAATCAGCCATAATTTTCTGGTTGATTGAACTGGTTTTACAAGTAATGACTGATCATCATCTCTAACAGAAGGGTAAGTTTTCTTGAAAAAATAAACAAAGAAAAACCACTACAAATTTCTGATTGAGCAGAGATACACCAATTCTAAGGAAATTACATATAACTCAATTGTTTTGTAGAATAATATAGAATGATGGGATCTATGAGCAAGAAGGATCAAAATATTCAATTTATTTTGTTTAATACTTTTATTTTAAATAATTATAAATATATTAGAAGAATTTGTAGGAGAACATAATATTTCTCAACGGGAAATCCATTTTCTTTAGTTTTAGATATACATACTAGTTAGTGTTGTTGGTGCTACTCTGTCAATAAAGTGCATGGCATCAATATAGCGAGCAGTGTTTGTACAACTGTACTACCTCTGTTTTCATATACCAAAGTCCTCGGGGGATGAGTCATCTTTTCCGAAGTACTCGTGTTACATTTCACCTCTTACCAACATTACATTGGTCCCTTAAGCAAGGTTTCAAGTTCGAACCTTGTGGATGAAGAAAAAAAAACATGATTTGGAGGAGATACCTCACTAAAGATAGTTAGTCAGTTTTTCTGATGAAGATTAGTCATCGGTGAAACCGATGGATACTTCCCACCTATTAAATAGTAACCAAACAAGTATATACAAAAGCAAGACTTTCAACCCGTGGTGGAGCTTTAAGAAAATGTTTGAAGGAGTAAAAACATAATTTTTTATATGAATAATCTATTAATAAGATAGTGTACGTAAATAAAAAAAAAAAAATAAAGGAATCAAAGGGTCCTTCTCCAAAACAAAAGAGTAGTTTCACATATTGTAGTTGTTGATGGCCAAATCCATATTAGCTCTAGCAATTGGTGATTTGCTCTTAGTGTAGGGTATAAAGGGATCTCACATGTTTCCATATTGATATGATATTGTTCACTTTAGGTTTATATTCTCATGGATTTGCTTTTGAACATTATCCAAAAAATCTCATACCAATAAGGACATTTTCCGTACTTATAAATTTATGTTCCTCCCCTTACTTAGTCAATGTGGAGCTTTGTTTGTACCTCAACACTTAGTAATATAAATATATTCAAATTATTTGAGGAGTGGTGACTCCCCCTATCACTATGAAGATCCTTCATTGCTTTGAATGCTACATATGTTTCCATTTCATTTTGAATCACAAAATTTCAAGGAAGAGTAATATATATATTCGTTAATTAATTGTTTAATTTCAAGTGACATCCCTTCTCAAAATCTAGTACTATTGTAAAAGAGAAGTTCTCCCAAGTACACACCAGACTTGTCAATGTGGTACAAATCCATTATCACACAGAAGTTGGTGAAAGGGATTGGTTGGTGTACGAATTATCACAGAAGAAAAAAGTGGGATGATAGTATAGCTGTCATATTCATCATGAAACTGTTAAAATTTGCATGGGAAGGGTTGTGGGAACTGAACCAATGGGCAATATAATCAATAAATGAGGAGGAGGATAGTGTCTGAATCAGAAATAATATCAATGACTGAGTCATTATAAGTCAGTGAGGGTCAGCTGCCAATGAGAGATATAGGTAGGTACATGCATGCATATCAGTCCTTCACGGGCCTCTGCTTCACTTCGTTTCGTTTTGCTTTGTCTCTCCCTATCTTCCTTCCATTCCATCTCATCCCAAACCTTCACTAGCTAATGGCCACAGTTGTATCACATGCACTGACACCACTTCTGTTTTATTCTTTTTATCGTTCCCTTTTCAACTTCTGCACTATCAGATTCGCTGGTTTATGCCTACTTCAATTAATTCCTAAAGTATGAATTAAATTTAGTATTGGAACTCATAAGATAATGACATAATAATAATAATAATAATAATAATAATAGCACTCTATAAGGAACGAGAAATCAATGCGTAGTTATTAATTATATGCACATGCAACTACATTCTCTTTTCTTCGATACAAACTTCTCTGGTAATCTCATTTTCCAATAAGGAGTTTGGATATTTTAATTTAAAATTTTGAATTTTAAATATATTAAAAAATAAATTACTTGTCATATTATTTATAACCCAATAATGGTACATATACGCTTACTCATCCACCAATTCATATTTACATTTTTTTTTTATAATTTAATTACAATTAGAATTGATGTGCGTCTAACATTTTTTTATTATAACCTAAATGTTGGTGAACTTAAAAATAATTAAGTTTTCCCTGAAGATATCATTGAAAATTGGTTCATTACAACCGCATTTAAAGTAGTAATACCAAAATAATTGTTTAGGTGATTTGGATTAGTTTGTCGGTCTCCTATAATTATGGACTGGCACTCAATTATTTTGTTGCAATTTGCAAACATGTATCTACCTAAGCAGAGCAGAGATAGACTCAATGGATAAGGGAAGGGATTTAAAGAATTAGTAGTTAATTCTCAATCTATGAAGACTGGCACATATAAAATGCAGGATATATATATAAAATCCAATTTGAAGGAAACCGTTTGGAATATACAGTGGGCCGGATTGGCTGGTCATTCTCTAAAGCTAGATAATTACAAACACATAGCACATAAGCTCCATAAAAAGGCAATTGAAAAGACTTGTCCATTACTCAATTATCTCATTCTCGCACAGGCAAGCAATATCACTATACATAAGGCAAAAAGAAAAATTGGATTTTAGTAGTTGCATGTCTCCTTAAATTGCTCTTATTAGCCTTGTTTTGTTGTATGCACTAACTTCTCTTTTTGAAGGCTACTAGCTATGTATGAGAAGACTACTTTATTGCCTCCTTATTTTTCAGTTATCAATGTTAAAAAGTTCATCCTTCCATTGGTTTTAGTTGTCCATTTGTGCTTGACACGTCTCTCTCACAATTGCCAAAAGGAAATTAGATTTGTATGTATCCATTGGCTTCTAGCTTCTAGCTAAGTGCACTATGCTTTTCATCTGCTTATCCTCCTTGGAATCCAGATCGACTCACATGCTCAAAATAAGGGAGTAATATTTTTGTGTAAAACAAAACATGTCTATGGGCTAACATGGTCATGACTTGGGTTTTGCGCTTCGAGGAAAAGAAAATAAAAGCACAAAAAACGAATCTGGAAATAATTAATATAGAAATACCCAAAATGTTTTATAGCTTGTTTGGTACAACAGTGGGTGATCAAAATCCCCTCCAAATGGGCGCATTGTGAGCTTTCATGTTTTAAACAAAAGTATTTTCTAAAATGCCACTACTAACGTGAATTTGAGTTGGACTTGAATTCACATCCCGGAAACAAACATATACTTAGATTTTTATGTATGAAATGGTTGTGGGAGAGATGGCCTTAGAGTGGCTCAAATGCCTTGTTTTCCTATTATTTATCCTGCTAATATTGTAAGTTTCACACCAAAAAAAAAAAATTGGCTTGATTGCACTATTTTACAAGGATCTAAAACATATTTTAATAGGTGAGAACTATTTAATAGGTGAGTACAATTTATTTATAACATTATCCCCTATAAGTTTATCTGTAAATTTTTCATCCTTAATAAAATATATTTATAATTATATTTTTTATATTACTTTAAATTATTAAATAAATAATTGACAATGATAATTTAAAAAAAAATAAGACATTTATGTGAGAAATCATTTTTTTTATAATAGTATAGATGAATAATGTCATTTTTTTCTATTGTGTTAAGTTTTATAGTTTGGATTTATGACACACTAAATTAAAAAAATCAACCATTATAATTAGGATGTGATTTTTATATTAAAAAATAATTATTATAATTCTTAATTATAAATTAAGGTAGGTAGGAGTGATATATAATAGATAATTAATTTGAATAAATTATTTAATAAAGGATATTTCTGAAAAATAAGAAAAAGTTTTTTTTACTGAAAAAATAAGAAAAAAGTTATATGAAAAAAAAATGTAATAAACATTCCAAGAAAAATTGAAATTATCCTAATGAAGTAAAGGACCAAAAGAGTAATAATTTTGACTTATTCCAATATATATATATCTATATAATATTTTCAAATTCCTTTTATTAGTAAAAATTTAATAAGTTTATTACATGGTTATTTAATTTAAAACCCAAACTATGTAATAATTGAATTATATGATTATGTGCTATTCACGTTGAACAATTATGAGTTATATATCCTTCTGATTAAATTTCACAAAAAAATTTATTGAAGATGAATATTATAAGGGTTAAATATGTTTTTGGTCCTTGTAAATAGCGAAAATTCGTTATTAGTCCCTTATCTTCAAAACATTCTTTTTTGTCCCTCAATTTTCAAAATAGCTCATCTTTAGTCTCTATTTTGAAAATTGTACTAAAGTTAGGGACCAAAAGTGAACTATTTTTAAATACGAGGACCAAAAAAGGACTTTTAAAAAATGAGGGACTAAAAACGAATTTTTACTATTTTACAGGGACTAAAAGCATATTTAACCCTAATCCAAATTCAAAGTCTGCCTCTAGTTTATTGGTAAAGAACGTCGAATACATTAATTATTTGCTAGTTAATGATGGCAAACCGGCCTGTTGGGCACGCCACTTCTACGAACTTATAGCGGATAGTTTATGACGGATGAGAAAGTAGCCCCATTTGGTAAGTGTCTCTGTCATGAGCTTATAACGTTTTTTCACGAGCTTATAGCGTTTTTTCCAAACGCTCTTTGAAGTAGCGTTTGAGCTTATAGTTTATAGCGTTTCATTTTTCTTTCCACTTTTATCCTTATTATCTTCATTTAATTCTACTTTTATCCTCTTCTCTCTCTTTTATGTAAAATCATTAATGAAGATGTCATTTTATGTCATTTTATATTTTTCAGCTAGTTCAACCGTTAGTTTTACCAAACACTTTCACAGAAAATAAGCTAGCTTATTAGCTTTCCGCTATCCACTATAAGCTATCCGCTATCAGCTAGCTTATCCGCTAACAGCTAATTTTACCAAACAGGCTCCTAACGAGAATAAGAGGACCTTATATAATTTGAAAACTTTATGACTAAGTTTGACAAAAATAGCTTCTAAGCTAACTGAATGCCAAAAAACTAATAGTTGAAAAACTAATTTTTAGTTGAAAGCTTATAACTGAAAAACTAGATGATTTAATTTGAAATGTTTGGTAAAATTAGGTGTTGAATTAACTTATAAATATAAAACGACGTAAAAGAATATGTTTATATGATTTTTTTATATAAATTATATTTTTATATTATTTATTTTAAAATAATTATTTTCTTGAATACTTAATTTATTTCAAATAATTTGTCGTTTTAAAAATTAGAATTTAATATTTTAAATTTAATTTTTAATTTTAAATATTTTTATTAAATGAAATGGGATAATACAAATGAAATGACGTGTTTATATAGTCAGTAATGAACCTAGTAAAATAAGAATTTCGTTAAAATAATGAGTGTAAAAATGATAGAAAAGTTAATAAGTTATTTAGAATAACGTATGAAAAAACTATAAAATAATAAGATAAGTTTGTTTATCAAATACTTATATTTTTGTCAAACAAACTTTAAGCTAGTCAACCAAACATAGCTTATACCAGCGGATGACGATTTGTTGTCTTATTTTGATATACCATATTAAGTTCTTACTTGCACATATTCTATCTTTTTTAAATTATAAAAAAAATAATTTATGTGGTAAGATATAATTGATGAGACAAAGTGTGATACATCAAAATGGAAGAATACATTTTTTATACTTAGCTTGATGAAATGTAACACATGACACTATGTCACTATATAATAATCATATGGGCCGTTCGGTTAAATTTTAAATTATATTAACGTGGACAAGCGAAGAGAACATGCTCTAGTATCTTCTTTCTCATAGCATAATCCACGGCCTATTCTTTTTCTAATTACACTTTCTCTTTTCCTTTCCAAAAGGTCAGATTCCCGATGAATGTTCAAACTCCAAATCTAAAACCACATTATGATTGATCATTCCCTGCTTCGTCATGTTTTGTTCGATTATTCTATTCCAAGTGATATTAGCAGGTTAGTTTATTTGATAATGATACATAATAAATATATTCAAACACAAAACAGACTTTAGCATTATATTAACCAGTTTTCACACATGCCTAGCTGGGTACTCAAATATTTATTAACCTTAAAAATTAAGTACATATTTCGATCTTTAAATTAAAAATTAAAGAATTCGATTATATGATGCAATAAATTAACATGGCTACACAGGATAGACACATTCAATGGTGTAAGTGTGATACAATCTTGTATAAATGTCAATACAACAACGGCTAAATAACATTGATCAATCGATGGTATTAGACTGTGTAAAAACTAATTCTCCGAAATTATATTGAACTTATTTCAAACCCCAATAGATACTCACCACTTGATCAAATAAATAACGTTCAAAGTAGCATTGTTCCATAGCATATGCTAATTTTAGGAAACTATAAATGACATTCGAGGGCACTAGCTAGTACGGTGTGTGAGCAAGCCATCAGTGCAGCTGCATTACAGGGCAGTTTCCCTTTTGGCAGGAGGCCATACCATCACGTGAAACAAATAATACGGTGGTGTGCTCACCGCCAAAGGGGATTTGCCCAGCAATTTAGCTGCTACTTCTAATCTCTCTCTTGATATTATTTTCTTCAATCATTCGCATTCTGCAACATGAGGCAAATTATTTTATAAAGCCTCCTTTTAAAGGGTGCTAATTTTCTCCTGTTAATTTTTTCTTATTGAATTTCAGTTACTCATTCAATAAGAGAGAGCTTAAAATATTAAAAAAGAGGGAGAGAGGATTGAATCATGGGGACGTTCAATAGGAGAATATCCAAGTGATTTTCAATATAAGATAATCCGCTCCACTTTTAAATATGTTTTTGAGTAAGGATCCAAATTGATAATGATAAAATGTCAAATGTCGAGCAAAACATTTCTTAATAATGATAAGTATCCCTGAAAATTTATCCTAAAAAGAATTCATTTGATTGACATTTGATATTTCTTAGGACGAGGTTAGAAATTTTCATTTTTAGAGACTAAATATATCTCCGTATTTTGCAGTGATCAATTTGGGCATTTATTATATGTTTTCTTCTTTAATTTTGCACACCACTTTGTTAGAAAAGGATATATCAAATTATCAATTAAACAAGCGTTTAATGGGCTAATTGCAAAATGATTAGAGCAAATTTTACGGATGATGCATTGAAAATATATTTAACAAGATTTTTTTTATTGAACTCTTTGTTGGTGTTAGTGTTTCTTTAACCTTTCTATTTAGGTTTAATTGTCGTTTTCGTCCCTCAACTTGTTTAAATGTGCGATTTTAGTCCTTCAAAAATTTTAATTGCATATTTAATCTTTTAATTTGTTAAATTGTGCAAAATCATTCTAAGCAACCTAAAAAGGTCTAAGTTTAAACAGCCTAAAAGTGATCGATTTTATACGATTTAATAAGTTAGAGGACCAAATGTGTAATTAAAATTTTCGAGAGACCAATCCCACATTTGAAAAAGTTAAAAGATGAAAATTACAATTAAACATTCCATTTATCATTGGAAAAAAAAAAAACCTCGACCCCACTGATGTTGTTCCTCCAAGATAAGTATCCGGGTACTTTTTGAAAAAAAAAGTAAGAACAAAATCTTGGACGTCCTTCATCATAATGGTATGTTCAACGAATATTTTTGAAAGAAAATAAAAAATTAAAAAAACTATTTTCCGGAGTCTTTTTGCAATAAATAATTTATTTGGAAGATGCGTCCCTTACATTTTCTCTTTTCAATCTTATTAAATAAATTTATTAGAAGGACAAAAGATATATTGCAATAATAATGGAATATAATTTTCATTACTCTGTTTAAGAGAGAAATAAAAGGAAAAGTTCCGTACGAGTGCCTTCTTTTTTTTAAGAATAAAGTCAAGAATCTTTTTTTAGTCCTTAAAATATAATATGTTCAACAGTTGACCTTACTTAGAAAGATAAACTATTGTGTTAGCATATTAGGAATTGGTTAAATTATTTTTTTCTCCTTGCAGTTTTATTAAATTTTTAAAAAGGATCGTATAGTGTAAAAAAAATTAATTAGATTCCTATACTTCAATTTTTTTTTAAAAAAAGTTTCTACTGACACAAGTTTTGGGGAATTTAAATACAAAAAAATTATAATCAGTGAGGATTTAATTAGAAGCTTATTTAAGATATAAGGACTTATTTAAAATTTTGTAAAGGCATAAGGATTTAAGTAAAAAATTTAAATTTTATAGCCATATTTAGTTAAAAGTCAAGTGAAACTATAATTTTTAAAAGATTAATTTAGGACTTTCATATTTGGAAAACAGGGGCTTGCGCTTTTTCAGCTTTGAATGACAACCGACCCCTAATACAATCATTGATAGTTTTTTAAGTGTTTAAAGATTAAGACAAATTTTTTACTCTATATCATTGAATTGAATGTGTGAAATATTAGTTATAATATTAAAAATATAATTAAAGTTAAAATAATGATAATCCATTAAACTAATATAAAGCATATTCATTAATATAGAATAAAAAAAATTCTTGAAAGTTAAGTATGTCGAAACTTAAAGTTTAATACTTTTATTTTGAATTTACTTTTATGAGAAAAATATATAGTGGGAAAAGGGAAATGTATTTTCCCCTATTTACCATAAAATGTAGTATAAAGTGAAAATGGTAAAAAATAAATAAATAATAAGGTAATGTTTGACCTAACTTTTTTTTGGTTTCTTTTCTCCTTAAAAGGAGAAGCGAGGCCATTGATAACCGCTAGATTATTAGTCAATTATGCCTTTCTTGAGTAGATTTTGCTTCTAGTTGCATCAATTTGTCATTGCTTTGTCCTCGTTTTAGTCAGTTAAGTCATTATCAGTTGTTGTGAGGGCTTTTGTTAAGTCCTTGCAATTAAATTAAATTTCGGCGCATTTAGCTTGCATTTAATGCAATCTAAATTTAGGTTTATCTTTCATCATTTTAGGATTCAATAAAGAAAGAAAACCATGAAGGATGAAGTGGAATTGATAAAGAAGTATGAAGAAAAAGGCTTAATTGAAGAAGGTTGGTCCTGAGAAGAGAATGAGAAAAATCGTGGTCTTTGTCAGGTTAGCGCTGGGCACAGGAAGCCTAATGCTCAGCGCTGGCAGCACTGAGAAAACTAGCTCTTGGGTTAGTTGGCGCTGAGCGTCAGCAACCCTGTGCTGAGAGCTGGCTCGCGCGAGGCAACTCTCCCTCTAGATGGCCAGAGCTAAGCGTTGGTACATTTTCTGACATGGATTTTAAACCCTCATTTCCCGTTTTGGAAAGGAATCAACAGTTGGGCACACAAAAGTCTTTACCCTAAATCTCATTTGGGCATTCTTTGTGGAGCTGAAGAGGAGGAGAAGAAGGAATTCTTCACCATTCTTCTCCTTCTTCATGGAGTTTATCCTTTTTTCTTCTCTTTTTCTATTTTTAGGGTTTAACATGTCTAGCTAAACCCATATCTATCTAGGGTTCTATGTAATATGGTTATGATGAAGTTTTAATGGAATTTTTATTATTCTATGAACATTTGGTCTTGTTGATGTAATCTTTGTTTTGCTTAATGACATTTGAATGTTCAGCTACCATTCTATTGATGTTGTTGTCTCATAAATTCCACATAGTTTTAAGTTGCATAACTTGCTAATTAGACCTAAGGAATTAGGGTAATTGATGGGTTATGATAGAATTGACTCCGTGAGGAATTAAGCTTCAATTAATTAAGGGAATTTAACTTCAACAAGCCAATTGAGATTCAGATAACTGGAGTTTCGATAATTCACAGGATTCATTGTCTATGAGGAATCCAGATTCATAATGGGATGAAATCAGATGCCTAACACATTTATCCTTATTTTAGCTCTTGTGCTTGTCTTTATTACCCAAAGAAAACCAAGGAAATTTTTTAATTGATTTTGTTGTTTATTTTATTTTTTGAGCATTCTTCATATCAAATATAAGTCTAATTAGTTGTTTAACTTGTGAATTGGTACTTGGTGACCGAACCCTGTGGACGATACTAGATTTATTTACAGTTTATTACTTGCAATGACCCGACAAGCTTGTTGTGGCCTAATCAGCCAAACACTTTTTAAAAGAAACTCTTAAGAAAGCAGCCTATTTGCAAAGAAGAATTTTTTTTTAGAAAAAAAAGAGCTTTTAAAAAAACTACTTTGATAAGCTTTTGTGGGACTTATGTGGAGTTTATTCAGAACAAATGACGGGGACTGATTGAGTGAGAGGAACTCGAGAAATAGAGATAGAGAGGCAATCACACAAACTCAAAAAACATAAAGCAGGGGATAGAAAAAGCACGAAAGAGAGAGTAATAACGAAGGATAAAGAGCCATTGAGAGTCGTAGATACAGATAGAAGGCTTTGAGAGCATTGAGACACAAAAGAAGAACATGCTTCTGTTATGTGGTGTTGCGCATACCAGCAACCACTTATAGAGAAAGTCTGAGAGTCGCGTAGAGGAGAAACAAAGCAAAAGAAATGCACAAAGAGATGGAAAAAAGAGAGGCCTGAACAAATTGAAATTCTAAAAACGTAGCCTTTTAAGCTACAAAATCTAAAAATTGCCAAAGAGCTTAACCTTTAATTACTTTTAAAACTCTTATTTTTAACTTTAACTTTAATAAAGCCTTTTAAATATAAAAAAAATTGGGTTAAATGTTATCTAAGAGCAACTTTATCGTCCACTATTTGGGGTGCTTATCTAATAAGCATGGATGCTTATCTAAATATGACCGTTGGAGACAATTCTTATTAAGCACTCAAGTTTGGAGGGGTGCTTGTTATGCTTATACTCACCATATATTGCTAGAATTTTGGGCAACTTATTAATAAAATGTAAGGATGTGGGGCCACTGATGGGGTCTCATTTTTAGAAGTTATTGGGTTGGAAAGATGAAATGTTTAAGTTGTAAAAAATAATAATAAATGATGTATAAATGTGGGATCCATTTAAGAACTCCAAAAAGTAAAAAATGAGGGTGCTGGGATAAAATTGATCTAAGAGTACAAGACGAGGAAAGTGGCTTTTAAGGTGAACTATCTAGTTAACGGACCACCAATGGATGATTGATTCAATTGACCTTATATAATAGGTTAGGGTATTTACAGATGAGTTAATGAGTTGATTTACAAAGAAGTCCAACATTTATCAAGAATTACATTTTTGCATACAAAAAAATCTCAATTGTTTCAACAACTTGCCTTAAGAAAGCCCACCGGCAACGCCACTCACTCCCACTCAAGGGGTGCGAATCAATTGAGACACGTAGGTTTTAGTGGTGAAAGCTGGAGTTCATTGATTCAACCCACCCAACATGACGATTTCCATTTCAACCTCCCAGCCCTATCTATCGATAGGACATGACATGTAGGAAGAAATAAATAAGCCTAGGCTCAAGCTTATCTTTGCCAATAAATAAACCAGTCTTAGCCTTTTGAAAAGTCCATATAATTTTGAAAACGCTTATTTTACCTATTAGGTTGTCAATTTATTAATATTTATTTATATAATTATGAATTTATAATATTTGCATAATTTGCTTATTATATTATATTATAATGCATTATTTTAGGCATGTAAAGTATAATATTTAGTTAAAGAGTGGGGAAAAGTTGAAGTATAATTTCCATACCCCGTGTTTTACATCCTTATAATTTTTCTTTTGTTTTTGGGCTTTAGTCCCATATTGAACTTCAAAAAAAAAAGTTAAAAGGTTTAACTTTCTGCATCTAAAAAAGCCTTCGTGCAACATATGTATTCAAACAGGCTTTCAAATAAGACTAGGCTTTTATGTTTTTATAGTCAGACCTAGGGGTGGGCATGGGTACGGGTCGACCCGCGAATCCGGTGTATCCAATCCAACCTAACCCATAAATACTGGGTTGGTTCGGGTCGTTGGGTTGGGTTGGTTTATAAATAAGTAGACCCATAATTTATGGGTTGGATGCTGGGTCCAAAGATTGTAAACCCACTCAACCCAACCCAACCCACATATTGAGAAGAATATTATAAGCCCAGCTACTGGAGCGTGGAGTAACTCTTCTATCTTGAATTTGATAACTCTTCTTTAATACTCAGTCGCCTAAATTGGAGTGACCATTTTTTGGTTACATGAGCAGAAATAGTTTGAAGACATGCAGAAATAGCTTGAAGACATAGTCAGTGAAATTGTTTAGGAATTTTTGAAGACATTATTGTTTTTTTTTATTTCACTTGTTTGTTTAATTTTGATGGATATCGTGCTCCAAATTGAAGTTCTATGCTTCATTTTGTATTTGGAAGTTCAAATTAATTCATTGGCAGTATTTTTCTTCCCTATTTTTTTCCCATTATTTGCTTTTGATAAAAACAAAATAATTTACTATCAAACTCGGTCACCCAACCCAAACCAACCCATATGAGGTTGGGTTGGGTTACATGAAAATTTTCGAAGAAACCGATCCAACCCAACCCATATTTATTTGATTGGGTTGGGTCTTTAAATGCACCAAAACCCACCCAACCCGACCCATGCCCACCCCTGGTCAGACCAGATAAAACCTCCAAAAAAGCTTATGAGAGGAAAAAGTCACACTTGGGCTAATAAATACTACATTAAGATACTGACCTTAATTTATTTATTTAGGCAAAGACTAACCTAAGTGTAGAGTGTTGCGTGTTCTGCTTCCAATGTACCGAGTCAGTGGCACATCTGTTTTTTTCCTGTTCTGTTTCTTACTCCATTTGGTTACATGTGCAGGCTTGGATGAGATTTGAGGGAGTTTTGCATAGTGACAAAGTCCTACACTTTCTACAGCATGGTATATTTGTTAGAGGCAAGGCTGCAAAGAAGGTTAGATGTTTAATTTGGTGTGCAGTTGTAAGGGCTATTTGGTCTATGAGAAATCAAATTATTTTCCAGGGGAAGACTGCCAGCTGTTCTGTAGTAATTGCTCATGCAAAGGCCATATCTTGGGGTTGGTTTATTAGCAGAGAAGGTAGAGGTTGAGGACTATTGTATTCAGATTGGTGTGTTAGTCCTATGTGATGTATTCAGAGTATTTAATAGACATACCAACTTGAAAGTGGCAGGTTTTATTTTGTTTGGAGAGGTTACTGCAATATCGGTGGGGTGGAGATTTGCTGAAATTAGCAAGGGGTCCTGTGGGTGGTGTGGGGCCATTCTATTGTTTCGGGTTTTCTGATTCGATGACCTCTTTGGAGGATTTCTATCTATGTAAACTTGTAGGCATCTTGGGTGGCTGGATGTTATCTGCGCTGATTATTTTAAGGAATGATGCCTGGTTGGACTTAAGTTCACGTGCAAGTTTTTACTTGCAAAAGTCTTCGAGGCTGGGAAGTTTGCTTTTGTTATCAGAAACTTTGGGGGTTTTGTTTTTTATTTGGGTGGTATTTTCTGCTAGATTATTATATGTGAGGTCTTTGTTCTATTTTAATTTTGGGATGTGCTGCAAATGATAGTTGGGGTTTGTGGTGCCAACATATATAATTAGGATGACTCTTCTCTTTGTGATGTTTTTGCATGCTTCTTTATCTTCTTTTGTTGATCTTCCTTGTGTATGAATTAGAGTATCCCTTGTACTCTTATTAATATATTTTTTGCTTATAAAAAAAAAAAAATACTAACCTAAGTAACACAGCTCTTTTAAATTGAGTTAATGTTGTGTCCTCTTTTCAACCTCAAGAAACAGAGGAATTTTCACCCAAAATCTTTCGAACGAATACAATATAGAACAACCTTTTGTATCATCAATAAAGTTCAACAATAAGTCTCAAATTTATATGTACGGTTCCACTAGGGATGACAATAGGTAAGGTATGGATAGGATATTATAGTACTCATCCCCGTATACACGCTTTAAAAAAGTATCCATATCTGGACCCATAGCCGTGTGGATAGAAACTTTAATACCCGCACCCTTATCCGCACTCATTATCCGTACTAAATTTGCGGATGTTAGAAAATAAGATAAGAAATTTGTACTATCAAAAGACAAAAGAGGAGAACATAAGTATATAATACAAATTAGGCTAATTTAGTATGTTCCCACGTTACTAATATACATCATCATATATTTAAGCCTAGAAGGGTCGAATACTGGAATTGTATGGAGATTGGAGAGAGACCGAGAGTGACATTGTGGCAGCAAGGAAAGTCCAGGAGGAGTGACATAAAATTCGAACAATATGGAACGAAGAGGAGAGTCCAGATTTAGAGTTACGGCAAAAAGGAATAAGAAAACTAGTTAACTAGGTTTAAGTTTTTCATTTTTTGAAATTTAATATATATATATAGTGGGGATCAAGTTACTCCAAGAATAACTATAGAAGAGTTATTCCAAAGCTTCACCCTTCATTTTATTATAATAAAATAACCTATATTAATTCATTAAAGAAATAACTTAATTTTCATTGAATTATAATAAAAAGAAGAGTAATGATTTGGAGTAACTTTATCCCCACTTATATATATATATATATATATATATATATATATATATATATATGAGTGCGGGTATGGGACGGGGTGGGTGTGGATACTAGAGTACCCGTATCCGCACCCATACTCGCTTAATTTTGCCGGCAATTACCTGCATCCGTATCCATACTCATTAAGCGGGTAATTATCCTACCCATCATAGATAATTTTTGTGGGTACCAATTGGATCCGCCACCTGTAAAAGTACTTCAAATTATTTTGAATGTAAATTTTTGTGGAGAAATTCTTACATGTCCTCACGGAATTTTATTGAGAGAAAATTGAAAGGTACAAGAATTTCTCAGTTTTACCAATCATGACTTGGGGGAGTTCCCGTAAGCATCTCGATCCCATAAGGAGGAAAATATAAATTCGAATCCTGATGATAAAAATTTTAGTTAGGAGAAAGGGTTAATTCTATGCTTTAAGCAGCCGGCCGAGAATTAATGCTATAGTCGGTTCAAAAAGCTAAAACTTGTGGGGATACCAGTATGCACTAGGGATCAAACCAAAGACCCTGATTACGGTAATTCATAAAAAAAAAAAAAAAAAATTCTCAGTTTTTCACCATAAAGGATGGTTAGCATACAAAGGAATAAAACCATATGAAAGGACAAAAGCAACGCAGAATGATAGCATTGTTCCATAGGATATGCCGATTCTAACAAGCCATAAATAACGTTCCCAGTAGCCGTTCCTTTATGTGTGTGTGTGTGTCTTTCCCAGTTGCAGCTGCATTACAGGGCATGATCTCCATTGGCAGGTAGGCACTATGATATATATGCATGCATGCATGCAATACTTATAGTGTGCATCTTGCCAAAGGAGATTTGCCCAGCGATTCTCCTGCAGCATCATTCATCTGCTTCTTCAATAAGATGTCCAGAAACATCCACAATACTGGTTCAAGCTAGAAGCTAATGCTATTCAAGTTCGACATCATCTTTGAGGATTTGCCCTTTTTCCCTTCCTTCCTTCTTTCTTTCTTTCTTTCGTTTTTTTTTTGGGGGGGGGGGGGGCAGAATCCATTTTTGTCTTATTCTATTCCTGCTAACATGATATTTATACTCTACAGTAAGAGAGTAGGAGATTAATAAAGTAGTTAGTAATACTTGTACGATTAAACTAAAAAGTGGGATACGTACTAAATAAGAAATACATATTTATTCACGAATATACTATAAAACTTTTAAAAAGGGGACATATTTGATCAATACTTGCCATAAAATTATACAGAGAAATAAAAATAAAAATTATTTTGGGACGCAACCCATACAAGTAGGAGTGCTTCTCGGAAAGCTTAATTATTTCACAAAAAGTAAATATTGAAAGTCCTTTATCGCCTGACTCAATTTCTGGATTGTGATTTATATATTTGTTAGACAATTCCAACTAATGGTAATTGGTCTTAGAAACTGTAAAATTTCAGATATTTGAATAAATTGTGGTTAGAATGATTATATATTTATAATTTATAATCATATATCATATATTACATTCTTAAACTATGTAAAGCTTCTTTAATTTTTTTTCCCAACATTATGATTGTAATGGAACTAGATTGATTATTATGAAATTCTGAGGCTATCCATTTCAATAGTTCCCCGTCGAGTTTTCTGAATGCATCCAATTAAACAAAAATAATCACTTCATGTTTTTCTTAATAAGTACCAAGGAAAAAAATAATTTTTGTAGACAATTCAAATAAAACATATAATGTTAAAATAATTTTTAGTTAACATATCCAAATTAAGCCCAAACATGAAACTAGTTTTACGGTAAAACTTTTACCTAATGCATAAAAATCATTATGTACTACTGAGATATATACTTTTTTTTCTTCGGAAAAGCTCATATGAAGTGAGATTGAATATAAAATAATAAAATAAGGATATATCCATCATTGATTAATTATAGTTTATTGAGATTTCAACTCATTTTAACTTATGGATACATAAATATTTTCTCACTTTACGTACACTCAAGTTTACTTTAGATAAGTTTTATCCTTTTTTAGCACAACTAATCCATATTTAAAGTAATTGTGTTTTTTTTTTTTAAATCATCTAAATATATAAGTACCAACATATATTGGTTCCACGGATAAGACCTTGAGTTCTTTAAAGCATGTGATCCCAAGTTCTCAATATTAGAATCATGTATATGAAAAAACACAATTGGGAGATGTTGGACAGGACTTCAAAAGATTTGACGAAATAAATTAGTTAAGCACTAAGTTATGTTATTGAAAAGGCCGTGTAATTACTTTTAAAATTTTGTTTTCTCTTTTATTAGGAATGCATACATCTGAATGATAAATGTATAGTGGCACTCCTTTTTCTTTGACAAGATTTAGGATGCGTTTGGATATACAGCTTATTTAACCTCTTATGCAATAAGCTCTTTTTTAATTAAGCTAAAAACAACTTATTTTCGTAAGTTTCTTTGACAAGCTTATGGAAATAAGCTAAAAACAGCTTATGAAAAGATTATAAACTATTTTCATAAACTATTTGTATAAGTTTAATTCTATAAAATATTATCATAATCTCTCCATAAGCTCTTCCAAACACACCCTTAGACACGTGAGTTCTGTTTGACAAGTCACTATAATAAATTTGCCATATACCTATGGATATTTTTAGTGACGGTCGTTAAAATTGTAGGTATAGGTATTAGTGTCAGTCGAACCGTAGGTAAAAGTGAATGGACTGTAGGTAAAGTCTATTTACAGTCAAATATAACTGTAGGTAAATGTATGTAGATCGTAGGTAAAACCTATAGTGACAGTTATTTTTTGTTGTTATTCGTTACTCATAATAGACGGTTGGACCGACCGTAGGTGAATGTAAATTTTACATATACCTACGAATTTTAAACATATAGTGACAGATTTTGCCTGTCATTGAATGACACATTTCTTGTAGTATAAGCTAACTTATAGCTTATTTAACTAGCTTATAAACTTGTTTGACTAAACTAGAAGTGTTTGATAAACAAACTTATCGCATTAGCTTATTACTTTTTTTTATAAGCTAATTTATTTAGCTTATAACTTATAGTTTATTAATTTTTCTCTCATTTTTGCCTTTATTATTTTAATGAAATTCATACTTTACTCATCTTTTTATGTTATTTTATATTTATAAGTTAATTCAATAGCTAATTTTACCAAATGTTTCAAATTCAATCAACTTATTTTTCAGCTATAAGCTATAAGTTAAAAATTAACTTATCAGTTATAAGCTAATTTATCAATCATAAATTAACTTATTAATTATTTTTGTCAATCATACCCATAATCTTTACACACTACTAGAAATTCATGAATTATTATGAATTTTCCTACGGATTTTTCTACAGGAATTTCTTGCAAATTTTTCTGCAATTTTTTTAAAAATAAGATTTTTTCTTATAGATTCAAATTTGTAGGAAAACTTATAGGAAATTTTGATATTTCCTACGAATTTTCCTGCGAATTTAAATTTTTTCCAAGAAAATTTACAGGAAATTTTTTGGGATTTTAAAATTCGCAAGAAAAAATTACAAAGAAAGTATTACTTATGGATAAAAATTTATAAAAAAAAATATAAGAAACCTATTTTCTACCAATTTTTATGTAAAATCCTGCACATAATCAAAAAATTCTTAGTAGTGACGTAACACGAATGGGTTTATTTTGTAAACCCATGTACGATGCGTTTCTTATATGGGCCAAAAGTGCTCATGACCTTTGACGATCCAGATCATACTTTAAATTAACGTCACGTTAGCCACATGCTGCTTCCAAATCGGTGCGCTGCTTCTAGTTTCAACATAACCGACTTTTTGGTTAATTAATTATTTGCTTTTCATTAAAAAATATTAAACAGCTCATTACCAAAAAAATACTATTAAAACAGGCCAGAATTTTTTACCCCTTTACCTACATTATTGATGTGAAAATGAGTTGCTTAAAGTTTTTAATATTGTGAAATCATTCATGAATTATCACATCATTAAAAATATTTAACTTTTATAATAATTATCTTAAAAGTAAAATATAAAATGCATGATATGTGTGATAATTGATTAATAGTATAAAAAACGTTATATCAGTTGACAACGTAAAAAAATTAAACTCTTAAATAAATGAGTTTATTTTTAGTGCTTTCACTTATCTAATTAACAACATCATCAATCAACTTAGATTGGTCTAAGTGGTAAGGGCTTGAGCCTCTTAAACAAGTTGTCAGGGATTTGAATCCTTATTTTTACGAATGGAAAAAATCGGGTTGGGAGGAGACTACTCACCTTATGAGCCTTCAGGTTTCCCGACGGAGATAAGTCACTGTTAACGACGGTGAATACTTCGCACCTATCATAAGGGCACCAAAAAAAAAAAAAAATTAACAACGTCATCACTCTTTAATATTAAATTTTTCCTAACTTTAATTTATAGCATTTCTCGTCACTAACAGCAAAGTGCAAACCTCGCGTGTACAAGGCAAAGAGAATCTGCAGTAGTATTTTCTGTCTCATAGGACAAGTCACGTCCTATGCTCTTACACTTTGTTCTTTCCCTTTCCAACAAAATCAGATTCCTTAGGAATGTATAAACACAATCTAAAAACATATATTCTTATTGATCACTCCTCGTTTGAAAGGTAATTACTGTAATTCTGACCTTAGAGGTTCATATAAGGACATATATACTTTTTTTTCTATTGCAGATGTTGCATATGCAGTTAGTTGCATGGGTTCTTTGCTTATTCTATTCCAACGTCGTTTATGTACGTACTTATACAGAAATATATTAAAAAACAATATTATTTTGGAAAGGTCTATATGTCCCTGATCAATGGAACTGAATTAGATGTGTATTAGGGGGTGAAGATCTTTTCCATTTTTCCTCTTCATTTTCCCTCCATTACTATAATTTTAAGGTGTATAAAAGATATTTGGGCTCCACTCAAAGTCACATTATTATGTTTATTTTCCCAAAAGCATATTAATGTATCTCTCTATAATGGAGAGGATCTTTTCCCTATTCGAGGTGCCAATATTGCCTTGTACAGCAAAATCGGAGATAAAAATATTTATCGGACAGTTTAGATGTTATACATTTTACATTATGAAGCTAATTAACCCTCAACTCTATCATATACAGGGCCGGCCCAAGCATAAAGCGGCCCAAGCCCTTGCTTTAGACCTCTTAAAAAACCAATTTTTTCTTTAGAAAAAAAAGCCCACTTTGTATTTTTTTATATTATCTTTTTGATATGTTTCATATATCAACAAACATAAGTTAGCCCATTTGATATAAAAGCTTACCATTAACTGTAAGGTCCAGGGATCAACTCCTCGTTGTGTACAAAATAATTAATACTTTAATTTTTTTAAAAAGGCCTCATCATAGAGTTTGCTTTAGGCCTCAATAGGTGTTGGGCCGGCCCTGATCATATATCTTTAAGGATTTAATTGATGCATTTTTTTATAGCGTCAATCAATCATAATTATCACATTAGTAAATTAATGTGTAACTCGGAATCTTATTCTAACTAGCTTAAAAGTCACCCATACCATGAGTTATGATTAGTTAACAGTATAAAAAACTTTTCACTGACAACATGTAGCAATTAAACTATGTTTAATAAGTCAATCACACCCATTTTCGTTATACTTTGATTTTATTACTCGAATATCACATTTATTACTCAAACATGTCAAGTTACCAGAGTTTTGTTTAGGATGTTAAGGTTCAATTTTAGGAAAAGCAATGCACAACGTTTTAAAATATGGAAAATTTAATGTAGTATCATTATAATATATAGAAATAATAAACGGATATTTGATTTTCTTAATTTTGTACAAAACAACACTTCTTGTTTATTTTTTGGAAAAAGACAGTTGTAGTTTTATTATTAATTAACTGCTGAGGTTTTCATTAAACAAATATATTCATTCACCCTAGGTTCTACAACATTGTCTTTTAATTTTGATGTTAGGCTAAGTGAGATTTTTTTTTTCTGGTTACAGACTAATTGACATTTCTACACAAATAAATTTTACAAAATAAGCTAAGTAAAGTGTCGGTGTGGAATCAGTTTTTTTTATAAGCAAAACAAAAATACATATTTATCTCAAGTATATTAATACAAAGTACAATGGGTACTTTAACTCACATACAAACAACAAGAACATTAATAAAACAAGCCATATGTAAATAAAATACTGGTTCAAACATTACATAGACCATTAATTTTACACCAGCCTTGACCCAAATTATTCACAATTAGAGTATTAAACCAGCCAAATTGAAACCCAAAACCTGTTTTCCAAAAGCCACAGCATATTCAGCCCTTTTACCATTCCAGTAGCATAGATCAAGACATCTTCCTTCTGCTCATTTAAGTTTTTTTGTGGAACATTAGTGGCTGGAGTTAAGCATTCTGGCATTACTTCCTTTCAACATTTGCACTCATGCTTACTGTAACAGGGGTTTGTAGCTTGTTTACATACTTCTAGTTATGTAAACATAAATAGAGCTCTGCATCTATTTGCTTCTGCTGTGGTTAAGCAATATAAAAATATTTATTTGCGTTCCCTTATCAATTTAAATTTTTGAATGAGTTGGTTCATAATATAAAATCTTTATCACCAAATAGTTGTTGGTCTAATCCTTATCATTTTTCTTTTAAATAAAAGTTAAATATAAGCTAGATTTGGATCTGATTTTACTTTTCCTTAAAGTATAAGTTCATCAATTGAAAATAAAAAAATCGTGTGCAAGTTTAATAGCTAGGACTTTCATAGAATCATTGCTGGAAAGAGGGGCTTCACCTTTTGGAGCTTGGATGGTCACCAACACGTAATGCAATTATGCAACCTATATGTACCACACGATCATGAATTTACGCAAACAAACTTTTGTTTTTACTTTTTCCTTTGTGCTGCTAAAATACTTTCAATTTTCTTCAGTAAAATAATTTTTACCAAAAAGGATGGTTCCCAAAGAAAGGAATAAAACTACATGAAAGGACAGAAGCAGCACAAAATGAAGGTATTGTTCCAAAGGATATGCGATCCTAGGAAGGCACATAAATAAAGTTCCCAGTAGCCATTCCTAGCTAGCTATGTGTGCCTTCCCAGTTGCAGATGCATTACAGGGCAAGTTCTCCATTGGCAGTTTGTCACTATGATATATGCATGCATGGATGCATCTCAGCCATGCAATACTAATTTTAGTGTGTTACCTGCCAAAGGAGATTTGCCCAGCGATTCTCCTGCAGCTCTGCTTTTATAAGATATTCAGAAACATTCACAATACTGGATGAAACTTGAAGCTGATTATATTCAATAGTCATTTTCATCATTTGACTCTTTTCAACATTTCCTTCAACACATTCTTTCTTATTAGGTAAATTTCATGTGAATCCATGTGATTTAGTGGATATCACATGAAATTTAACCAATAAGAAAAAGGTGTGTTGGAACCTAGAGGAAGTGTTGAAAAGAGCGTTTTGCTAATATTTCTCGATAATTGGTTTTTAACTTTTCTTAAATCTTTTATTAGCAATGATTACTTTTCCCCCGATAGCGAAGTTAAGAAGGGAGATGCTATCTTATCGTCAAAGCGTGCTACAAATCTCAGTTAAAGTTTACAGTAGTATTATGTTTCAGAAATGATATTTTCACATTTAGACACAAATTTCACAAACAGTGAAATGAGAGGCTGAAAGAGTTCCATAACTTAAAGTCTTTTCATCAGTGTAACAAACTCTTGTGCAACCATCTCTTTTAATTACATATAGCCTTTCAAGAGATATTGCTGACAATAAATGTTTCTTCTAAATCTTACAATTGAGGGAATCCCTATGGTACTTAATAGGGATGCGGATCCTCTGTCTCTTAATCCTGTGCCATTCTCTGTCACGCCAATGAAATGATTTCACGTCAATTAAAAATTTATTTCATTCTTAACTCATATTATAACACTGTAACATCCCGTTAACTTTTTTAACCTATCCGTGATTATCCTTTAACCTTTCATCTTTAGTTTTTCTCTCCAGCTGCCGCATTCTGCAAGTGACCCGCTGCCGCATTAAATCATTATTGAAAGGACGCTGCCATCTGCCATTGTTTCTGTCCTGACGCAAGTCTGCCTGCAATTGTTCACAAGGTAATATGCTTAAAAGTTAAAGATTGCATGTACACCACAAAAGCATATAAAAGATGAAATTTCTTTATGTGGAAGGGGAGTCAGGGGACGTGGTCATTACAATTACATTTATTTATATTATATTTTCTTTGTATCATATTTTATATAACTTAGATATATAATAATTTTTATATATCCTATTTATTTTTTTGATGATTATATAATATCACCTGTTATTCAAGGTTTTCTTTTAATCAATATACTTCTAATATATCTATGTTCATGCTTGTAATTGATTTTATTTAACTTGAAGGTAGTGGACAATATAGAAGCCATGGAAGAAGAAGAAGAACAACCACTCAAGAATGGTAAAAATGATGCATTAGAGAATGGTAAAATTGTTGAGATACATGAGATGATTTCTAGTGAAATTATACCAAAACTTGGGATGGAGTTTGAAACTGAAGATGCAGCGTATGCTTTTTATAATTCTTATGCTTACAGAGTGGGTTTTAGTGTGAGGATAAGTAAAGGACACAAAGGTACAGATGGCCAGATGATTGATAGAATATTTTGTTGTTCATGTGAAGGTTATCGTGGGGAAGATAAACGAGGTGCTAATGTAAAGAACCATCGCGCTCAAACAAGATTTGGATGTTTGGCAAGAATGAAAATAAGTCGTCGTTTAACTGGAAAGTTTCGTGTTATTGAATTTATTGCTGAACATACACATGAAACCTCAAGCCCTAGTAAGAGTCATTTGCATAGATCTCAAAGAAAAATAACTCTTTCTCAAGCAGCTGAGATTGATATAGCTGAAAGCTCTGGAATTAATCCAAAAACAAGTTGTGAATTAATGGCTAGGAGAGTTGGTGGACGTGAACATCTTGGATTCATCCCAGATGACTATAAAAATTATTTACGCTCCAAGCGAACTATTCAAATGAGGTCAGGAGATACAGGTGGTATGCTCGAGTATTTACAACAAATGCAATTAGATGATCCTAATTTTTTCTATGCAATACAAGTTGATGAAGATGATTTAATAACTAATATATTTTGGGCAGACGCAAAAATGATGGTCGATTATTCATATTTTGGTGATGCAGTTTGTTTTGACACTACATATAGGAAAAATAAAGAAGGTCGTCCATTTGCAATGTTTGTTGGAGTGAATCATCATAAGCTTAGTATTATCTTTGGAGCAGCATTGTTATATGATGAAACTGCTGAAACCTTTGTTTGGTTGTTTAATACTTTTGTTAAAGCTATGTCTGGAAAAAAACCACAAACGATCCTCACCGATCAAGATGCAGCAATGGCGAAAGCTTTAAGTCTGACATGGCCGGAGACATGCCATCGCCTCTGTATTTGGCACTTGTATCAAAATGCATTAAAGAAACTTAGTGTCGTATTTGGAAAGTTTCAAGACTTCAGTAAGGATTTTAAAAATTGCATCTATGAGTATGAAGAAGAAGAAGAATTTCTTGAAGCTTGGAATAATATGCTACATAAGTATGATCTTAAAGGTAATAGTTGGATGGAGCAAACATTTGCTTTGAAGGAAAAATGGGCTTTAGTTTATGGTCGAGACAACTTTTGTGCTGATATGATAACCACACAACGCAATGAGAGCATGAACAATTTAATTAAAAAATATGTGAGTTATAAGCATGATTTGTTGAGATTTTTTCATCACTTTCAAAGATTGGTTGAGGATCGCCGCTATGAGGAGTTAAAGGCAGATTTTAAAGCAACTCAAAGAAGTTTGACTTTGTCATTTAATATGGAGATTGTAAGACATGCAACAACAATATATACTCCTGCAATATTCAAGATATTTCAGTCTGAGGTAGCAGCAGCTTATGATAGTAGTATGCAAATTACGTCTGAGATCAGAAATGTTATTGAATGTAAAGTTACCCCTTACAAGAAACATTTTCAACATACTATCAAATATGACTCAGGTAATGCATGAATGCAATGCTCCTTAGATGTTGATTTTGATTTCAATGTTGTTATAATACTTTAATAAACTTATGTATTTCTATATTGTCAAATATGACTCAGGTAATGATGCTGTAACATGTAGCTGCAAGAAGTTTGAGTTTTCAGGAATTTTGTGCTCACAAGCATTGAAAGTTCTTTCATCAAGAAATATAGTGAAGATTCCTGCAATGTATATACTGAAAAGGTGGACAAACCATGCAAAAACTGGAAGTGATAGAGCAACATGTCATAATAGTAGCCATGACGATCCAATGGTCGGGTTGGGAAATCGCTACAAGGATTTGTGTAGGATGCATGCAGAATTGGCAGCTAAAGGTTCACAAACTGAAGAAGCGTATAAAATAGCTATCAATGGTTTGAGTAAGACTATGGAAGATATAGATGCATGTCTTAGAGGTAGAGATAAGGAGAAAAGCACTGATAGTGTGACTATGGAACCTATAAATGTTTTATGTAGTGAAAATACTAATAATAATGTGAAGGGAATAAAGATCAAAGAAAAATTTCGTGGAACATCATCTACAAGGCCTAAAGGCATTCTTGAAAGAAGAAGAAAAAAGAAGAAAATTGTACAAGAAGATGAACCTTCTTCACAAAACTTAGATTGTGAATTCCCTTCATTTCGATCTACTCAGGTATTTTTTTTAAACTTAATTGATTTATATTATTTTTGTTTTGCATGTTCATCTTAATCCATATATCTATTAATAACATTTTTGTTATGAAATTTGTATTTATTAGTTTCCCACATGTGTTGAATATAATAATACTTCTAAGGAGCCAAGCAACAACATAAGTATGGTGGAATTGCTTCAGGTAACATGGGCTGTAGTTCTTGTTATTTTCTTTTAGTCAACAATATATATTTCCTATTTTTTTTGAGTATTAATAAGAAAAAGAAGAAATATATGTATTTGTTTATGTACAGGCACAACTATTTAACACAAGACATACATCTCAACATCATGGACTCTCAAATGAAAGATCAACAAGGCTAATCCATGACATAACTTGACAATGCATGAATGCATTACTCGTTAGATGTTGATTTTGATTTCAGTTTTGTTTTACTATTTTACTACACAATTTGTATTATTTACTTGGATTATATTTTTATTATCTAACTTTTTATTTATTAGACCAGTGTATCCTATATGTGGGTGCACAACTTTGTCATCTTATATTTTAATCAATGTCAAGAATTTCTTCCCCAATTTTATATTTCAACATTTTCATAAGATAGGGTCATGCACTCACTTTGCCAGTATACAAATTTTTCATGCATCTTGAACAAAAAGTCAGAAAAAAAAAACTATATTGGCTAATGCTTTTGATATTTCGATTGAAAAGTAAATATTGACAGGAAGAGATAACACAGCACTATGAGACATATCCTTTTGCTTCAAAATATTATTTATACTACAATACTATAAGACATAACATAACAAACATCTCATGCTAGCATTAAAAATCAAACACCAACAACAGCTAAACTCCCAAAGCAAACAAGAGGGAGCTACTTTTTGCATCAATCGGCATAATTTGATCAACCTTTTAGTACCAAAAACCTGTCATACCACACTAGCTTCCATTAGCAGGTATAGCCAAAAAACAACCTCCTTACCAAGTAGCAGATGAGAAAGAGAACTCCTAATCTATTCCTACCATTCACATAATATATCACTACTTTTCCGGCCTAGTCTAGAAGAATCGGTAAATGATGAATAGGCCACAAGTTATTTGACGTCTTTACATTTTCAATGAACTCACTTCCAAAGCATTGCAAGCTCAACAGTACACTGTCAATAATCTTTGACAATTAACTTAGTCATCTAACCAACAGGGTTTTGAAAATTATGCGATTTTATATACAAATTTCAGGTTTTTTTATAGAATAATCACAAGGATGTACAAATCACAATTCAGTGAGGCATTTCATCAAACACTTGACATCCCAAGGCTTTGTATCTATTTTTTGAGAAAGAAAGCGCCCCTGTATCTTCAAAGGCCCTTGCATCATCATGCAAATCCAAGCAAACATCTCTATAGAAATTCCATCAGCAAAATCTTCTGCTTCGCGAACAAATCTGCAGTGAAGGGTGACGACCGTGGCCATTTTCGTTAGACAGTGGCCATCTTCAAAAAGAACAAGATCCCCTGACTTTGAGCTTTGTGGTGTACATCACAATGTTTAACATTTAAGCATTTTATCTTTTAAACAATTGCAGGGAGATTTGTGTCAGGACAAAAACAATGGCAGATGGTCAATGCCCTTTCAAATAGTGGTTTAATGAGGCAGCGGGTCACTTGCAGAATGTGGCAGGTGGAGAGGAAAACTAAAGATGAAAGGTTAAAGAGAAATCACGGATAGGTTAAAAAAGTTAACGGGATGTTACGGTGTTATAATATGTGTTAAAAATGAAATGAATTTTTAATTAAGGTGGAATCATTTCATTGGCATGACAGAGAATGGCACAGGGTTAAGGGACAGAGGATCCGCGTCCACTTAATAGATATGACATTCAGGTGAATTATCAAACAATTATTGAATGGTTATTTTATAATAATAAATAATTAAAGTTTTATTAAATATAATCAGCAATGTACCAATAAAATGCTAGATCCAACTTAAATACTATATCCAAGAATAAAAAGGGGTACTACAGTTAAGGATAGAAATTGACTGCCTAGTCTATTCTGATCCCCAACCAGAGTGATGCCCTACAAATGTGGTCAAACTTCGATTGCTATGACTTTAACCAACCCAATTAACATTAATAATTAGTACAGTATGACATAAACATGCCAAGCAAACAAATATGTCAATGAGAAAACCTAAAAACTGCACTAGTTTCTTTGGGGGAAATGAATTTTACCTCCCTATAAACTATTGTGCACTACAAAAAACATGTAGTTTCACAGCGGTTTTGTATGTCAACAAGAACCGCCGCTAAATTATTTTGTGACGGTTTAGAAACCGCCGCAAAAATGATTGTCTAGAAATCCTTCTGCGACGGTTTAGTGCAACTGTTGGCATAATGGTCGCGAAATAATTTTATTTTGACAATAATTTGAAATGGCCATAAATAATAAATTTTGAAAACATTGAAAAATTTTGCGACTGCTAGAAATCGACGCAAGAAAACCAATTTTTAGAAGGTAAAATGTTTGCAGCGGTTAAGAATCGCACCAAAAATCTAATTTCAAATTTAGGGAAAATATTTGTAGCGGTTTGATTGTAAGCCGCCACAATATATCTTGTTTTTTATATCCTTAAAAATATTACGACAATTCCTAACTGGCACAAAATTTATTATATAAAATATAGCATCGGTTTAAATGCCACAAAATATTCAGTGTTTTCAATTCAGTGTTGCCAAGAACCGTTAAAAAATGAATAGCGCTTGCAATCACATAACAAGAAGTAGTAAAAGCAAATATGGCTAATTTCGCCCAATTCGAGGTTTACATCGAATGGGAAAGCAAAAGAAAAAAGAAGGCCCCAAAATTGAAAACTTTTTGGTTACCTAATTCCCGTAGCGACCCAAACAAACAAAACAATGAGAGAAAGAGAGAGAGAGAGAGAGAGAGAGAGAGAGAGAATTTTAATAATTGTGATAATTTTATTTAAATTGCCGTAACAGGTGTGATATTTTGCGATGGTCTCAAAACAGTCGTGTTTATGCTTGCCAAATTATTAATTGACGGCGGTTAATATGAAACCGCCTCAAAACTTCTGCCACTATTTACTCATTTTCATGTAGTGATGCACTTTAGTTCTTTCTTGAAGTTAAAAATATGCAACTTGATTTCTAATATTTCCAAAATGTTCAGTTTGAGGCACATGGCTATTTTTGAGATAAAATTGACCTTAAGTGGCTCATATCATGACCCAAAGTTTAGGGACAAAAATGCATGTCCTCCTCTCCTCTCACTTGCCCTAGCCATCCTTCCCCTTCTCCTAAACAAAAGAAACATGACCATCAAGCAATAAACCAACTCATTTCATCTCCAAATTATAACACAGGAAAGAACCTAACACAGGAAAGAACCTACCCTGAAACAACAAATCCATCGGATCAAGAGCAAAATCACGCCAAAAACAGAATTGCAGCCCCATGCCTCACCTTCGACTCCATCATTGAATCCAAAGCAGAACCACATCACATGACACCTATAACAAGTGTGCACAACACCTAATCACCAACAACCCAACAACCACCATTGTCTAAAGTCTTGCCGCTTACCACCACCCAAATTTTTTATTGATCCATGTTGAACCTTCACCTCACCCCACCATCACACCAGAACTAGCCCGTGCCAAGGTACAACCACGCCACTGACGCCACCTCTTTGGCTCGGTGAAAACATGACCATTAATTGTAGTGACAAGTGTTTGGGTTTCTAATAAGGGAATGGGGAAATGGGAATGATGGTAACAAATAGGAGAAGAGGGGGGAAATGGTATAAGGATAAGTAATGAGGCCGAGTAACATGCCACACACAAGTTACATTAAGGTAATTCTGTCTCAAAAGTACTAGTCACATGCCAGGAACAACCAATTCCGCTATCATTTGGTGGAAAACTTGATAGGGTTCGAATATTGCATATTTTGAAAATGTTGAATCATTACAGAGGTTATGAGTTCAGTTAGGAAGTTTGTTTCAGTTAGGAAGTTAGTTATAGGGTTAGGGTAATGCCACAATAAGCTCTATAAATAAGAGCATTTGTAATTCATTTTCATATCTTTTAATCAATCAATTACGCCACATGAGTATCAATATACTTTCTTTCTCTCCTATGCATTTGATATTCATCCCTTTGATCCATGTATTCGTAACAAATCAAATTACATAAGAATAATGTTATATTCAATCAAGGTTTGGTTGATGCTCTTAATACTTTTTATCTAATAAAAATTAGATCTTAGTATTGTATCAGGATAGGAATATATTGAGGGAATTTCTCCATTAAATTTTTTTGATTGGTGTATAAGTCCTATTCAATGTATAGCTTGTAAAGGAGACACTTATGGACTTCGATGTATAAGGGTTGTAGTACCCCTTATACTCTATTGTGTTAAGCTCATTTTTGTGTGATAAAAAAAATTAGGAATTCAGGTTGCATATTTTTAAGTTTTAGAGAGCAAAGGGCACATGGGCCAATGTAAGGGGGTATTTTTTTTCCTCTTTTTATTTTTTGTGAGTTTATTATAAACATAGACCAATATAGTTAATCTTTGCACATAATCTGGTCACTCTTTGAGAGGGGGACAAACGTGGATCTTACTGTGGGAACAATTCCTATTTAAATTAAAATTAAAGATGTGTCAATGTAAAAAGATAATAAATAAATAAATCAATCAAGGGAAAAGCTAGGATATGGGTTCCTAACGAAGGAATAAAACCATAACATATATAGGGCCACAACAAAAGCAAAGTAATGAAGGGCATTGTTCCATAGGATATGCCTATTCTAGGTAGTCATAAATAAGTCCTCAGTACGTAGTCATTCATTGTGTGTGCCTCTGCGTCTTCCCAGTTGCAGCTGCATTACAGGGCAAGTTCTCCATTGGCAGGTAGCCAGCCACTATATACGATATATGCATCTCTTGATGAGCTATGCATGCAGTACTTAATTTTAGTGTGCAACCTGCCAAGGGAGATTTGCCCAGCGATTCTTCTGCAACTTTGCTTCACTGGAAATGCATTCATCCTGTTCTTCAAAGAGCTAGATGTTCAGAAATATTCGCAATACCCCGTTTCCAATCCTTTCAATATTCATCTACTTCACATCTTTTAAGGGCTTGCAGTTTTCCCTTGTTTTTTTTCCCTATAAAGATATTTGGAGGTGACAAAATGTGGGGGTTTAGGAATTCTCTTTGAAGTTTCAAGTACTTATATTTTAGACTACATAACCGTTTTTTAGTTTGTCCTTTTCTTTTATTAGGATTTAGAAATTATATTAATGGTTTTTTGTCCTATAACTAGTATAATTCACTAATATGATCCAACTTTACCATCATAGTGGGTACTTTCCTCACCTAGGAAGGGTTGAAAAGCACACACTTAATGGATTTAATTGATATCCATTATTAGTATAATTTTTTTATATTATCAATCAATCATAAATTATTACAACATTAAAAATGTTTAACTCTGAACATAACTATCTACATTAAAAGTCATACATATAAAATAATTTATAATTAATTGACAGTGTCAAAAACTTTACCATTGAAATTATATCAAAAAAACTCATTATTAATTCACCCATTTTGGTGTCCAAACGAATAAATATAGATCCGGATGAGAAAAAGGTAGTTGCACTCGATCATTTTCTGTATATGATGAAGATCTCTTATCCCATTTTAATGTGTCATATCATGTCCCAACCAATAATATCTTGTCCTGTAAGTTAAGATTTTATTTAATATTGAAAAAATAGTATACATGATAAGATATTATTGATTGAGATATGATATGATACATCAAAATGAGACAGGAGATCCTTATCCTTCTGTATAACATTTTGGACAAATTAATAATAGTCCTTGCACGCGATTGGGTTCAATAAATTTGTATAAGGCATTCAAAATGTGGATCTTAAGTGCAACGGCCTAAAGTGCTTCATGCACTAATTGGAGGATCCAGAGCATACGTTTGAGTTTTGACAATAAAAGTATCTTTCTTTACAAATTGTGTGTATAATAAGCACGGAATCCAAATTCATGCACTGCTTCTAGTTTCTCCATAAACAATTTTTGGGGTCATTATTTTTTTTATAGTCAGTGAAAGCAAACCTTGCGTGTGTATACAAGCAAAGCGAACATTCTCTAGTATCTTCTTTCTAGCTCATAGCGCAATTCACGGCCTATCCTCTTTCTAGTTTCTGCTTACATTTTCTTTTTTCCTTTCCAACAAAAATCGGTTTTTCTTCTTAAAAAAAAAATTAATTTAGATTCGTTATGCAAATGTATAAAGTAAAGTATAAACACAAAATCTAAAACCATATATTCTACATGATTGACCACACTCTCTGCGTGAAAGGTATAGGGACGTATATATAAATGTTCTTTCTGTTGCAGATGCAGATAGTTAATGTGTACTTTGAATTTGATTATTCTATTCCAAGTGATATTTGCCATAGTTTATGATGCGATGCATTGAAGGAGATATACAGTGGAGAGAATAGAAAAGAAAAATACTCAAACTCTTCATACAAACTTACTTGAGTTTCTTGGGTTGACTTAAGAAGCATAAGTACACAGTATTTATATATAGATGCAAATTATATGTCTGTATAGACTCGTCCAATACAATGAACTTCATTATTTAAGTCACTTAGTTAGCATATGTATCATGCATACTTTGAAACTACAAAGCTTCTTGAAAGATCAAGTCCTAGAAACTACAAATATACATAAAAAATGAAGAACTTAATTATTTAAATCACTTAGTTAGCATATGTATCATGCATACTTTGAAACTACAAAGCTTCTTGAAACATCAAGTCCTAGAAACTACAAATATACATAAAAAATGAAGCAAAACATAAATTAAAGGTGAAACAAAAATAAAAACATTATTTCTAGACTTAAAGGTGCTAACCAGTGCATTAAGGTCATTGGTTAAAGAAACAAATATATAAATTATATATTGGGAAATGGTATATTTAATTTTTTTCAAAATATAAAAGTTATGATTCTTAATGCAAAATTTTTAATTTTTTATTCATTAATCAATGTATTTAGGACACTGATTAATAAGACCCTATTTTAAAAAGAGAGAAAGAAAAAAGAGGCAAGATTGAGAGTTTGAATTATTATTATTTTCTTAAAGTGATAAGTGCAAAAAACAGGTATATTACTTTAGGTTTAGAAAAAGCATTGCTTATAAAAAAAAACATTGTTAAAAGAAAATAAATAAAGGGATGTTAGCATCGTAAAGGAAGAGAAAGCCTCCTTGTCCTTGCTGCCGCGGTGGAACCTTTTTGGTTCGGCCATGCAAATTTCTTCTCTTCATTTTAGCTTTATAGCTTGAGCCTACATTTACCGACCTACTCACATCTTTATAATTAAAGGTTAGATCTTATTTCTTAAATTTAGTTTTTTTTTATCAATCTCGTTATTTGAACACTTATAATATGACACTCAGCTACATATTTCTTAGGCAAAATTAATGATTTTAGTCCCTTAAATTAATTTAATTTTTTAAATTGATCCATTTATTTTTTGTTGTTGTGACAAACAAATTCATTATGTTTTTTTATGACATCATAATTCTTGATTTAATAACAAGGACATATACTGTTATAATAATTTAAGGGACTTTTTTGTCACAAAATAAATTTAAGGGACCAAATCACTAGTTTGGCCTATTTCTTATATCAACGTTTGATACATCCACTGTATTTCAAGATATAGAGTATATAAACCTGCAGATATCTACCTGCACTCACAACGGCGGCGTATAGTATCCCTATATTAGTGATACAAAAAATATTTTTGGCTTTTTAATTAACACCAAATATTCATATAATAATTTATGGTGACTATTTCACATGTGAAGTGAGTATATTTTTGTGTTTAAAAGAGCAAATGTAAGAAGTTGGGTTCTTCTAAGTTTGTTAGGTAAGCAAAATTTAAGTTTCTCTTCAATTTCTGAGGTATATCAAAATTAAACTTCAAAGATAAATTATTTTTTAAGCTTATTAGAGGTTTCACACCCGGAAAGACGAGCTTCAGCTTTCGGAGCTTGATCGGATGGCTACCCATGCAACCTATATGTACCATATGATGCTAAATTTGCATAAACCAATTAACTTTTTTCCCGTTTTTTTTTTTTTTTTTGTATAAATTTTTTGCTTTTATACTTCCAATTATCTTGAGTAAAATTATTTTCACTGAAAAGGATGGTTCCTAGAGAAAGGAATAAAACCATATGAAACGCAATGAAGGGCATTGTTCCAAAGGATATGCGGATTCTAGCTAGCTAGGAAGCCATATAAATAACGTTCCCAGTAGCCATTCCTGTGTGAGTATTTATGTGTACGTACGTGTCTAATTTCCCAGTTGCAGCTGCATTACAGGGCAAGTTCTCCATTGGCAGGTAGACAGTATATATGATATGCATCTTAGCCATGCATGCATTGCTTTTAGTGTATAACCTGTCAAAGGAGATTTGCCCAGCGATTCTCCTGCAACGTCTATCTACTTCAACGGAAACGGTATATATTCATCTGTTTCTTCAATAAGATGTTCAGAAACATTAACTGTCTGTTGTTACTAGAAGGTGCGATGTTAATGTCATTTCCACATGCATCTTCGTTGACGACTTGCATTAATTAATTTTGTCCTTTTTCCCATCCAGTAAAATTTATATTTATATATTTTACTTTTTGCTTGTAGTAAGAGACTAGTAGGTCGGTGTTTTGGATCATAACGATCTTGTTTCTACATCTAAACCTATACATCTCTCCTCATACCTATTAGAGTAAACTTACACTCTCTACCCTTGAAAAATGCTTACATATACATTACCCTCCTTGTTATTTTGAAAAGTACGTTGTACTCTTCTTCTCATAATGAAAATGCATTACATTTTAGTTACACGACAAGAAAATAGCTATTTAGTTAGCGGCCAAAATATGCTCATCGCTATTAACAATGGATTTAGCGACGGAGTTGTGTTTTCAAGAAAAATGGTCACTGGTTGCTATTTAGCGACCGCATAAACATTCCGTCACTAACTTGAAAATTTTAAAAGTCAAAGTTATTGACCATTTTTGCGACCAAATTAGCGAGACGGGAAATGACTATATTTTAACGACCAATATTATTTCAGTTGCTAAGCACCATTTTTAGTAACCCACGACCAATTTAATCGGTCACTAAATCTAAAATCGATCCTTAAAACATGACACGGTCTCTTCCCCTCACATAATCGTCTCCCTCAACCCATTTGCACTCACTCTCTTTCTCTCCCTATCTCGGCCTTCATTGCGATCGGAGAAGCAACCACGACCACCACCGCTACTTCCCTGTCGTTGTCTGTCTCGCAATGGTCGTCCTTTCGCACCACCACAAAAATCACCATAGGCATCGTGCAGGTAACTCTATGCTCTCTTCACCATTTCTTCTTCCATCTCTTATTCTGTTCACCATTTCTTTTTTGCTCTTCACCTCTCACAGGAATTTCTTTGGACGAAAACCTAGCCACTGTTCTCCACTCGAATCCTCCTCTTTGCCACAAAACCCTCTCTAAGTCCTCAAAGAAATGTGCTAATTTTTATGCCAGAGCCTTCATTTTCGAGTTGCTCCTCCAACGTTGTGCTCATCGCGACCTACTCCTCCAAAATGTGAGTTCATTTTCGGGTCTTACTTTTGTTGGATTTATTTAAGTCCTATTTTGGCTTCTTGTCTTGTAACAATGCTCCTCTATTTTTGTGTCTTTGCATAGAAGTGAACCTGACTTCTTATGGTAAGATAAATAGGTCACTCCTTCGTGTTCTTATTTATTAAGTTTAATTTCCTACCTTTTGTCGAGCTCTTGTATGAAAAAGGTTACATTGATGCTAATGAGTTTTGTCCAATTAACAAAGCAATGTTTAGAGTCCTTTTTCAATCATGTCACGTGCACTGGTAGTGTCGTCGTGTGCACAACGACCAGCACTCGTCACTTTGGTTGTGCCGATTTGTTATTATGACTTCAAGTCTTCAAACTAGCTATACTTGTAACAGAAAATATAGAAATTAGACTAAAGTGTATTAGATTTTTATCTTTTAGAGGAGAAAAATGTAATTTTTCAAAAATAAATAGAAGGAGAATGTAATTGTACTGAACATGCTTAGAAGGCTAGCTCGGTCTAAACAAAGTGTGGTTGTCCTGCCTCCAAGTCCTCCTTCATCAACGGAAAAGTGGTGGGGGTGGTATGTGCAAGTTACTCAAGGAGTAAATGAGAATAATAAGGGTAAGAGTGAAGAGTACGTGAACAATGATTTGATACTCCACATGGTCCTCTTACCATGCATGGGATCATTTCCTGTCTGGACGATCGATCGTGTGGGGGAGCATATCCATTGTCAGTCGGGTATGAAGTCGGACCATTACCACTTTGCAGCACAACAGGAGGATGCAGCGTGAGGTGCAGGTCCATTTGCTCATGAGGCAAGCTAGTATTGTTGGCATGTTGAGTTGACCTTCTGAGAGTGGGTTTAGTCAGTCCTAGCCAGACCACTAAAATGGTCCCTTGGGATGGGTCCACAATAGTAATTTAAGTATCTTTTAAGTAAAAAGAGTGAATTACAGTCAACAACTTTTAAATTTATTAAAATAACAACAAACCTCAAATTTGACTATATATTACACATCATCCTATTTTTTAATGTTAATTAATTATTGACTAAGCATTGTTAAGTAACTAAAAAAATAAGCCAACAACAAAGAGTACATTTAACCACTCACTTGCACATATTACTTCACGTTTTTACATTTGAGTAATTTTTAGTTAGACATAATGTGATGTCTTTCTTCCGGACATACAACAAGCTCTAACAAAACTAAAAGTGTGTTTGATTCAAGTATTGTAACATTATTCCCGGGAAAGTGAGGGAAGGAATGCAACATTCCCATGTTTGTTTCAAATTTTAAAAATTTATTCGCACGTACTTTTTATTCTTAAGAATGTTATTTATACATGATTTGCTCACTTCCTATTCCCATCTTAAAGGGTGGGAATCTAATATTCCCATGGGAATAAAACCTAACTACCTATAACTTCCCACTCCCACCTCATTTGATCATATTTATTTGTATTATTAAATTTTTTAAATTTTTAAATTACATGAATTATAAAACATTAGGAAATTAAATTACTTACCAAACACATTAGTAGGAATAACATTCATGATAATAGCATTTTCGAATATGTGATTTCTGGGAATGTAATTTCAACCTTGAAACAAACGCCCCATAAAGGTATAGCGACCATATCAAATTTAGTAACATTTTGCTTTTAGTATCTATTAAGTGCATCATAGGTCTTTTAAATTTTGTATTGGGAAGTAAAACTTTTAAATTTTCAATGTATTGAACATATTATTTCCCAACATAAAATTTCTGTAGTTGATTCTTTAACCACATTACCATTTGCCTTATTTTTTTTGTGCACTAGCCAATGTTGCAAGAGTCACTCCTAGAAAGATCCAATTATGCTTTTAAAGCATCTCTAATGGTACAATTTGTTGAAATTGTTTAACTCCTCTTTTTATGAGCCCTACCTTGCCACGTCTTTATCACTCTTTACTTTATACTATTGTAAGCAGCTTTTAACTCCAATGGTGCAACTATAAAAAGTTCACCAAATAGATTCCACAAATAACCTCACATCTTTATTTACATTTAATAGATGCGATTCTCGATTATTTTTCTCTCATTTTTTTATTGAATTCTTATATAAGAACTAGTTGTTTATAGAAACATCTGTTTTTACATGTGGATGTCACATCATCTTACTCTAATGGTGCAACCCAACGAAAACCAATTCTTATTTTTAAGAACTAGTCAAACAAGTTGCTACTAGAGCAACTCCAACGTGAGTTGCGTAACACATTCTTAAAGTTAAGAAAAAGTTCTTAGTGGGTTGTACCATTGGAGCAATATGATGTGCATGACACATATAAGGATGGTTGCTTCTATAAGCACCTGATTCTTATATAAGGACCACCAATAAAAAAAGAAGAGAGAATCACAATATTTAACAGCTCAATCACAAATGAATTAATATTTTAAATTGAAACAAAAATAAATGTAAATAAATATATAAGATAACCTGTGAGACTCATTTAGTGAACTTTTAAGAGTTGCATCATTTGAGTTTGAGTATAGAGTTAGTTAAAGTAGTATAAATTAAAAAGTGATGATATGACATTGGAGATGTTCTTATATCACTCACTTGAAATAATAAAAGCTGATGCAAGGTTTTGTGCACCCTGCGGTAGACAAGGATGTAATAATGTAAATATACCTGCACAGAATTACTGTGTTTTTCTCTCCTAAATTTACGGTGCAAAGAAATTAAGGAGATCGTAAATTCGTAATCTACCTTTATTTTATGATAAGATCGAAATTCTCTAGGGTAACTTATGGATAGATTAGATGAAAAGAATTATAAATCTAAAATTGGACATCTTATAGATATGCAGTAAAAATATACATCACTATTTTATCAAAAAGAGGCTTTTGTTTTTTTGGGTAGAAAGAGGCCAACCTTTTAACTTCAACTTGATTAAGATTGTCGAATTTTTAGAGTTCTAATGTAAAGAGAGAGTAGCTCATGCTCATGCACATTAGGAATCAATTCAAGAGTGCTGCGTCAAGTTTTAGCACACATAGAATCAAATTTGGAGACTATATATTTGCCGGCCACTGACAGCAACAAATGGAAGTTTAATCAAAAAGGGCTATAGGGAAGATGCTTTAGAATTTTCTTTTGAAAGCTCCACAATTTTTTTTATGACCTTACAAGCTCACATAGGGACGCTTATATAATAAGTTTCAAATAGTACTAAATAGTTTATTTAACAAGTAAAAGTTAGCATGCATGAGCACCTTTTTATTCTAAACAATCTTAACTGATAAGCCACAAAAATCTCGAATTAAACCAGTGAAGGTGTCATGAGAACTTTTTTGTCAAATAATTTTTGTTGACAGATGATAACATGACTTAGTAGTTAGCTTAATTAGCGCTAATGAATCCAGTAAGTTGTTTATTAATTTGAAAAAAAGTCTCAGAAACCTTAAAAGCCCATATTTTAGACTCATTATTTTGAAATTCTGGTCTCAGTAGTCTTGTCTTCAAAACTTCTGTTCTAGATATCAAGCATGCAACAGGACTACATTATGGATCTCATGCTTAAGAGGTGAAGATTGCCCAAGCTTTATAAGTTTTTGTTAGGCATTATATCTAGTCAATGTGAGACTTGGATTTTTCCCAATAACATACACAGACATTCATTCATGAAAACATCAAATAAGAAGAAAGGGACATCACCCAAAACTTAAATGTCTCATTAATTTTAAGGCCTTTTGTTGATAATATATAGCATTTCAGAAACTTTATTTATCTTTTGGCTCAAAGAAACTCTTCTCTTGATCACTTTGCATTCCCTCCACTCGTGAACTCTTTCTTCAGATGGAACAGTAATGAAATTCAAGAATTCCTTCCTGTTATTTGATTGTCAGTTTCTACAGTACTATTTTTTTTTATCTATTGTACGACAAATGTGTAGGCGTGGCAACTAGTGAGAATTGCTTGCAGTAGCACTGTTTCTATCAAAATGAAGTTTGGGGATCAGTTATTCAATATTAGATGTTAAAATAACTTAACAGTATCTCACAATATTTAATTGTATATTAGAATTGATTATGTCATTATGTGTAATCATATTAGGATCATTATGCCATTATGTGTAATGATGTTAGGATTCAATTTGCCTCTTGTTGTTTGCCTAAAAATATAGGATCAACCTTTTATACTTTTAAGAACATACCAAAAAATACAGAAATTTATTCATATTATCAGTTGTTTCTGTGTTTCTGACATGGTATTAGAGTCATGGTTCCCCATTGAGAAGAGTTCTCCATTTTGCTATGTAGAGTTCATGGAACTCGTCCTTAAAATCGTTATTTACTATCTTCAAACCTCAGATTAGTTTTGTTTTTCCTCATCGTCGTTTCCTCCCAATCTCCTTTTTTGAGTTTCACTATTTTTTGTTGTGCATCCTTTGACATTGTCTCTCTAGAGAGTCGTTCTCCCGCAATCATATAATCCAACTTCTCCGTTCAGTTTCACCTTCGATATACATTTTCGTTTAGTTTTGCCCAATATGCATCTCTGATATGCATATATCATTTGTCCGATCTCCATATATCTCCGATCAATGCCACCTGATCCCTGCATCTCTTATCAGTTCCTCCTAATCCATCTTTAAAGATTGGCTCCGTGGTTTCATCTCAAATGCAATATGGTTTCATCCCAAATACAGTTTGGCCTTTTCATTCCACTGTCCTAAATGCAGTATAGTTTCATCCCAGATGCAGTTTGACCCTTCCGTCATGCTTGTCCCAAGTGCAGTATGATTTCATCCCAGATATAGTTTGTTTCTTTTGTAGAGCAACCTTATAATGATGTTTCTTTTGTTGCGATTTTCCATATCATTTGATGTTACTTTTAGTTTATTTTTTTATATTTAATTATAACAAGCTAAAGCTTGTAAGGCTTTAGCTTGACGAGAAGTGTTAAAATATCTCAAAACATTTAATTGTATCTTAAATTTGATTTAGATTGATTGTCATTATGTTTGATCATATTAGATCATTATGTGTAATTATGTTAGGATTCCATTTGTTTCTGGTCGTTGGCCTATAAATAGGACCAACCTTTTTGTACTTTAAACATAAAAAAAAAAAATACAGAAACTTATTCATATTATGAGTTGTTTCTCTGTTTCTGACACTAGATATAGGCGACTGAATACAAATTATTCAGAGTGGAAGGGGGATTGGAGGTTAAACAACTGTTTAACAGTCTTGTACTTAGAAATAATGTTACCATCGTATAATAACAAGACAACTTTAACACCAAAAGCTGCAGTGAAACTAGTGAAAAATATGTTACTTAGCCCTTTCATCTATCCTTGTAAAAATTTCAGAGAATCTGAAATGAAAGGCACAAATTATTCTTCCTGAGCGACTATGTTCCTTCAACATACTATAATAAATCCAATCAACTTTTACTTTCTTTAGATAGAACAATGTTAGTATTGTTGAATGGCAGGGCATTCTCATTTGGCAAAAAATCAGTTCTCATGCAAGAGTACTGCGCTCTGCCAAAGGAGATTTGCACTGATATTATTCTCTACCTTTGAAGCATAATAACCATTTTGCTTGTGTTGCAAAGCATGCTAAGGATGCAATATATCATGAACTATTCGCACATCAGGAATGGATATTCAATAAATTGTACTGGTATATGCTATGGATTGTACCTCAAACTTCTATGTGTCTGCTGTTGCTGTCATGGTCCCCCTTTCTGTGATGGAGCTCCTTTTGCAACCACCCTTATCAAAAGCTCATGAGGGCTGAGGCCTTTTATGATTTGTCATTAGTTTGTTTTACATTTTCTCTTCAGTTATGCCATAAATAGTGTATATCATTCACGTATATATGAATCATAAATGAGAGTTCCTTATTTCATACTAAGCACCAGCGAAATATTACAAGCTTTTTCTCTCTAGAGTTGCAATGCATTCACTAAGAAAGTTATTAGAATGTTAGGCATAAGCTTCGAATTACTGTCACTGATCTTTTGTTGCATGCCTGAGTCTAAATATGGAAAGTGAGTCCGGTTATTAGCACATTTGAGGTCCCCTTGTTTTTTTAGCCTAATGCACAATAATAGCTATTCTGCTATAAGAAACATTACACAATTATAAACCAATGCTATGATTTTCTTTACATCAAATATTATTAGTATGTGATCCCTAAGACTCGTATATTGGCAAAACATATGAGTAACTCCAGCGGATGAATCATAAAATCTGATTAAAAAATTGTTTAAATTGATGTTCCTTTGAACTGCAGGAAAGAAATTGACAATTCTCCTTTGGTATAGAACATTGGTGAGTGGAAAGTTGCATGCAATCCATTCAGCCCCATTTACAGAACTACAAAATTGTGGATAATAAAGTAGAAAGGACAACGGACTGCTTCAGTACATGCTGCAACAATGTTTAAACGAGCTCTTGCTAAAGAATTTCAAAGAACAAAGAAAAACTTCGGATATGCTGAAATAGGAACAACATATGCTAAGTTAAATCTAGACACAACGTTTTCAACCAATTGTCTTGGATAATGATTTCATGGAGATCAAGAAAGATTTTACATTTTTATTGAAAATTTTGAATTTAGATTTTCATCAGACCAAAGGATGAACTGTCAGTCAATGACTCAATAAAGTGACACGACTAGACAGAGGAGAGAGAGAGAGAGAGAGAGAGCACATACCTCTGGATCTTCCTCCTCAACAAGCTTATTCTTTTCTTTCTCACCTTTTAATATTGTTATTCTAAGGTACTGAAAAGTTAAATACCTACATATGATACCACACCCTTTCTGCTCTTGGCTAGTTTTTAAAGTTTCTGCTCTTGTCAAAAGAAAAGTTTTATTCTGCTACTAGGGACCCTTTAAAGTGTGAGGGGCTGCTTAATGGAAGGACAAAATATCAATGCAAGGGATCTATACAAAATTCAGGGTCATTAGTGTTAGTTATTTAAAAAAGTTGTTCATCTATGTGCATGACATCTTCGGAAATAAGATTTAAAAGTAGCAAGTCATATAATCAAGATAGCATATTAAGGGAAGAAGTTTGTAATTCAGAAGTGCTGATGAATTACAGGAGTAAGGTTATTATTATTGATAGGTTGAAAAATGTGATAGTCAATGATACAAAACAGTAATAAAATACTCCTATTTAAATTAACAATTTGGTCAAGCACCAGTAGTAACAGCCCAAGCTCAGAATCATAAGACTAATAACCTAATATAAGTAATACCCTACTATTCTCAAACAAGAAGAAACTAATTAATCTACATTCTTTTTCTGATTGTACCTTGGCGTAATGATACGAGATCGGTGGATTTCTGTACCATACCATGTTGCCATGAATCTCAGACTTAATTGATGCATGACAAACCATTGCTCAGCCTCAAATTTGTTTATTGGATAGAGACCATAATTCATGGATGCGATACTGGTGACAATTTGCTCTGGCAGCCAGCACAATTCACACTAAAATTATGACAGAAGACAAAAGTATAAGCACATCTGTAGCATGGCTTACCTCTCTTTTAATAGTTTCTCTCCTTAGAATCTTCAGTAAGTCTTTCTCATTGTACTAATTCTCTCAATATTTCCCCCCTTACTTTGCACTTATATTATTGAATGCATAAAAAATTCTATTTCTATGTCTCTCTTCTCCTCTTTTATGATTCTAATGCGTGGATATATTCAGGATGCTAGCAAGTAATTAAGTACCGGAGATGCAAGTACCTGCTGTCAGATAACGAAAGTCCCTTGTTCATTACTTTTTTTCTTTAATTTCTTTCAACACATAATCAAACTACAACAAATAGCATAATGTAGATATCAAAAGTTTGAAATGACCAGAATTCCTTTTTAGATTGTCAAAATTTTAGAAAGCTTGGGTGAATTTCTCATGATGCTTGTATTTAAGACCTTTTTACTCATTTTATTTGAGAGGGAGGGGATTGGGGTTGGGGATGGTATTGTTGCTTATTTAGGTTCATCCTTAACTAAATGATAATAGACCTTAAATTAACTATTGATGTAAGTTACTGGATTGTTCTAATATCTTTATCATAAACTACACAAGGCATGAAAAGGTACATATGATTGTCTTGTGATAATGTATTTCCAGTTCTTATGTTCTCGTTATCAAACAAAGAAAAAAGTGAGGTGTGTACTAACATGAGTTTTCAAACTTCCCCATAGAGATGGGAAAATGAACCTAGACATAATTAAAAATGTTGAGCTAGACGGAACTAAAAAGTATAAATGGGGAAAATAAGAATAGTAAAAGAAATAAAAACAAGATTTGACATGCTTCAAATACCAGCTAAGACAAAACAGTGCTTGAATGATGCTGTAATGGCTTGGTCATCATCACTGTTGAATTTTCTGCATTACCAACATTTTTCATAATAATGACACCTTGAGATATCATCACTGATAAAGTGATATTTGACATCAATTTGTTGGTTCTTTCATGATGTACTGATTAACATAATGAATAACTATGACATCCTGCTTCATACCAAATAGTCAAGCAAACAAAGTCCTCATATTTCTCTTTTTCTGTTTGTTGAACGTTGAGAACAAAATATCGCCATTTGGTTTAACGTGGCATGCTAGTGAAAGCAAACCATTTGATTATGAAATTGAACATGAAATTTATTTAAACTGGAATTTTGAATGATAAGTTTTGACATATGAAGATTTCTCGAGGGAGTTGATTAATTAGAAAGAATAAGATATGTCTTAAGAAGAAACAAACTCGTTTATTAGCTAGTTTACTGGTCAAAAATAAATGGTACATTAGTGATGCAGCTATCAAAGTTTCTAATTGAAGCTTCACTGTTTATTAACATAGTAGCAATGTAGTGAATAAGCATCTTCTTATGGCTTCTTCACACTTGATGCTGGATTGCTGGTAATGCTATCCAATTTGTAGCTATCCAATTTGTATGGATGCTTTTTATCTGCCACATAATGAAAGGGAAACCATTAGTTAAGAAGATTTATTAGCATAGATAAACAGGAAAGAAATTAAATACACTTAATTCGTACTAGTTAAAAGAATCCAAAGCATGTCACTGGCAGAAAATGGAAACTATAAAGCTAATACAATGCATTAATCAAAAACTGTCAAAAAATGGCAGGGCAAATCTCCTTTGGCAGACCAGAAAAGTGCATGCTCAAGTTCTCTCCTTCTCTCTGCCAAAGGAGAATTGCTCTCTCATTCCTCAACAGCACATTTATCACACTTCCAGCTACAATTGTGTCTGAGACCATCATGATAAAATGGAAACACTATATATAGATAGCTAAGAGCACCTTATCTTGGATATGCCACACTTCAATAGGGTGGGAGCAGCATATGCTAGCACAATTCCAATCGAAGAAGGTCCTTTCTTGTTATCTACTGGTCCTGATTCTCTCACCATCAATTCCTTTAAAAAAAAACAAGGATTTGTCAATATCATGGTTTCCTCTACTTTTGTGAAATAGATGCTTCTTTTTTTGTGTGTGGAGGAATTGATCATAATTAAACTCTTCCAGTTATATACATGCATGAAATATTAGTATTTATGTATCTGTAGTTTTTTCAGTCAAAAAAAATGTATCTGTAGTTTTTGCATGCAGAAGTAGACTTCCTTTTTATCCGTGGATTACAGGTGTCCATAACATGTTCCACTGTCATGACGATCAATATTATGATACATGTATGTCACTCCAAAAGGATTGCTAGAGGTGTCAATAACTAACTGGTAGCAATAAGACGAAAAAATACTATATTTACCAAAATTGTTCGGAATCTTCATTGATCATAACAACTCCATTTGAAAGCTTTATTCTTCTACTAACTCTTTCTTGCCAAGAGCACACTGATTAAAAGGAGAGAAAACATCCCGTAGAGAACCTTGGTCTTTCAATGCAAAAGGTAGCGCCTCAGGCAACAGCACTTCTAATTATCTTCCTGATAGGATTAGTGTATAAAACCTCTAATCCAAAGCACGATTCATCACTAAAAGATAAACTCTTTTTCTCATATAGCCAAAATTTGCAAAGAAATTTAAAAGAAATACAGTACCAGCAAAGAACAGCAGGGAAAAAGAAACAGAGATAAAGGAAAACATTTATTGAAAAAGTAATTATAATAAGAATTTCAGTATTTGGTTGAGTCTTATGACTTCCAAAATATAACCAAAAGGTGGAGTTTAAGTTTCAATTGTACTGGTCATTCAGTAAACTACAATGGCATATTGATATCAGTAATCACTGATCCTCTAATCCCTAATAAGTAAGAGGAGTAAAATGTTTTATCTAATAGGGTGGTAGCGGTAACAGAATGTCAGCATAACTGATGCACTTACTTGTATGGAAAGGTCATACACGATGGTTTTATTCAATTTGCAAGCACTAAGCAGAAAAGCAATATATCATAAGACTTGTCATTTCAGAATTTGGCAATGCATTACTCGTGAAATCAGAAAGGGATCAAAGTTCAACCAGTATATTGACAGAATGAAAGTAGTTGTGGAATAGGTATTCACTACCACCAGCATATTCTTCCACAAGTAAACAGAAGACACTAGAAAAGGAATGGAGGGGTAATATGCCTTCCATATGGAATCAGCCATTCAAATTTCAAAGTTTAAACCCATTTACTTTGTCAAAAACTCATATTTCACTGCATGTTCTCTTTATGCAGAGACATGTTCATTAAAATTAAATGCATGGAATTTCACAAGAAATGTCTGTGGTACCCAATCACAGTAAAAATGCAGGGCTGTAACCGAAGAGCCTAAAGCCACAGGATGGACCACTTTCTTTCTAGTAACTAGTTGCTAAACAAGGGATGTGCTGGGAATATCCATTGGCTTTTGCATATATGCATGTCTAAGTTTTATCATCACCTACACTATATATACACATGAACACCCAGAAAGTGTTCATCAACTAAGCTCACAAGAAGTCATGTGTGGGTGCATTACTGGGCAATGACTTCTTTGGCAGTTGGCCATTCAACTGCATGCCATTCAGGTCATTAGCCGGAGAAGCTAAGCTCACTGCCAAAGAAGATTTGCCCGGCAATTCACCCCTGCGCACACAAAACCGCCTGCATACATCAAGAAAGGTATGTGATTATAACATGGTACAATGGCCATGTAACATGTTCATAAGGCACAATGTGAAGTATGTGTTTTTTCAACCTTATGTTGTCATTATGGTGTGGACTTAGGCCCCACATAGGACGGAGAGGAGAAAAATGCAACTTGCATGGCTTTTAATTGAGTTATAAGATTTGCACATAAAATTCGGTGCACAACACATAGGGTGAGTTGCACAATTTATTTTGCCAACCATCATAACTCCTCAAATTATTATTATTTTTTTTGGTGGATTTCCTGTCCACGTTGCAAAATGTGAGATATATGAGAACATCGTAAATGAGAACATCGTATGTGCATATATCATTTCCCTTTTTAATTTGTTTAAGGAGCAAGCTAGTTGCAGTTGGTGCGACTTTTGTTGTCTTCTTTTTTTAAACCCTATTTATGTTCTTTCCCATGACATTACTCAAAAAGCACATCCATCTCCCACGCTCATTGACCCAAGTGATAAGAAGCTTGGTTTCTCTAAAGTAATGTTTCGGATTCGAATCTTGTAAACGGAAAAAATAGAGACTGGTATAGCTTTGCCCCCTTAAATAGATCTTTCCGACTCAACACATATTAGTTGGAGTCTAATGTGATTTCCGAATACCGACAGTCTCACACCCAAAAAATGCACCTCCGCTGAATTTTAATAATTCGACCCCAATTGGTTGCTGTTAAATTGTTCTGATTTAACTCTTTGTATCTTTTTTATATTATAATAATTATTAATTATACATGGAAGGATTAGAATATAAGAATTTCTTATATCTTAACCCTAAAATGACCTATTCTATGTTCTACTTTCCATCTCAGATGGACAGTTTTAGTAACACTCCACCTCTTCCTCAACCTCGTTCTTGTTTTGCAGTACTCACCTTTGATCTTGTATTGATCGTCATCGTCATTCTCCGTGCCATGCTCAGAGATTTTGTCATGCACATTCGCTGTCACCTTCTATGTCATTGTGTTTCCTGAAAATCAAAACAATGACATCAAAATTCATGTGAACCATGGAGTCAAATCGCGCGAAAGCGAATCATACCAATAGATCAAACACAAACAAAATCATATCAAATCATAATGAGAAAGCAGGGAAGAATAGAATTGTTTACAGAGATGCAAAGTTGAATCAAGAGTTGATGCAATGCAGAGCCAATAGATCGACACAGAGAGCGAATGGGCACCATATTAAGGTACACTCACTATTTCCAACGGAGTGTACGGTGTACCATGTCAAATACAGTTGAAAAGGGGATTTTTTTTTTTTTTTTTTGGTTTCCCAAAAACACTAATAGGTCATTCGCTTAAACGGATCGCTCCAAATATTGCTTTTCTTTTTTGTTTTTTGTTTTTTTTTGTTTTTTTTTTTTTTTACATAACCGAGGTTCAGGGATTGAATACCGAATTACATATTTAAGGGATTAAAGTTTCTTCTACTTGAATCAATACACATTGATGGTAGGTTGAGAAGGGAATGAGGTAATCTATACTTTACCTAAATTTACGCATGTTGTATAAGAATTTAATTTGAATAGATTGTAAGTATAAAGTTTTTTATACTATCAATCAATCATAAATTATTGGCAAACTAGGTTGGTTAGTCTTACACGATTTTTTTAGTTTTCATATTGGTTTTATAAGTTTTTTTTCCTTCACACTGGCAATCAATCATTTGACCTGACGTGCTATCATATTAGTCTTACATGTGACTTTTGATCTGTCGTTGTAAGATCGAAATTGACAAAAAGAACTAACGTGAAAACAGAATATAACGTGTATGACCAATTTGAAAAAAAACTTATAAGACTGATGTGAAAAGTAAAATAAAATAGAACTAATCAACCTATTTTGCCTAAATTATTTTATGCGTGACTTTTAAAATAGTCACGATAAGAGTAAAACAGTTTTAATTATGTTGCAATTTATAATAAGCATGCATACCAATTAAATCCATTTTATAATGTAGTGGCTTGAGCTTAGCTTATTATTTATCGTATGCTTTTGTTTTGGGCTCCATCTCACTTAATTATAAAAACATATAAGTTTGGCTCCACCCGAAAACTTATTTTAATGCATATATTACAAGAAGGTCTTTGTATAGAACAAAAAACTTAGGATTTAATTGATATACGTTATTAGTGTAAATAATTTTTTACTGTCAACCAATCATAAAATATCACATCATTAAAAATATTAACTTTATTTAACACTTTGTAATTTTTTTACTTTGTGGGGGCATTTGCCGCATAAGCTTCCAAGTGGGTTCATCGTGTTTGTTTTGTGATTTATTAATAGATTGTGCCCAAAAGTATTGGACTTGTGCCACAAGAATTGCTCTGAATAAGGAAGGTCTCGTTTCAATCATTTATCGGGCATCGTTATCTGTACCATCCCATTTATTCCATCCACCATCACATCTTTATTTTAATCTTTTTATTCCCAAAATACCTCTACCCTCATCCCCCGCCCCCCCAAAAAAAAATTCCCTAAAACTCCTTTCCTGTCACACACTTAGACACCACCCTCATTCTCACTCATCTCCCTCACCTCACACCCATTCTCAACTCTCCCTCTTTTCCTTCTCCTTCCTCTTCTCTATTGCACATGCGAACCACCAACTTCGTATTTTTTTCGCAGTTTCATGATCTTCCAACAAATAATTGCCGGAATACATGCATGTTTTTTTTTTTATTTCGGCAACTAGTTGTCGGGGTGTATTTTTTTTTTTTGTATTTATGTTGTTTTATGTGCGTTAATGTGCTGAAAAAAATGGTGTTATCTGTGCCGCTGCGAAGTTGTTGTTGGAGCACCAAATTTAAAGGGGTGCATCAGAGAAATAAGGCGAGTTGGTGCGAGACTGAGAAGTGGAAAAGAGGAAGAAAGAGGGCGCGATGGTGCCAGATTGAGAAGATGAAGAAGATGAAGAAAGGAAGAAAGGACAAAACCGTCTTCACATGCTCCAAATTAAAAAGTGAAGTGATGGATGGAGCATTTCGGGTGGTGCATGTAGCATGAGCTTTATTTACCTTCACTTGCTATTGCCTCAATAATATTAGAGGGTCCAACGCTATCATGTTGGCCAGGCCCAACTCATTCTGCCTCTGGGCCTCGTCTCCATTTAGACCCTACATGTTTTTTATTTTTTAATTCACCCCCCCCCCCCTCTTTTTATGGATTTCGCATGTGTTAAATCATTTATTAATTTTTTTAGTAAATCATTAACTACAGGGTACCGCGTGGATGTTGTATTGCACTAGATGCACGTGGGGAACTAGCTTTATTTAATAATAATTTCCCGTTCAATGTTGAATCGTTGAATACGCAATTGAGTCTCTAATCACAGTTTTATTAACAGAATATTCTGCATAAGGAGTTATTATAATATTCTTTTTTTTAGTATCAATATTTGTGATAATTTCATGAAATATGTTTATTGATTTTTGTTTTATAACAAATATATAAAGTCGATAAAATATTACTAATAAATAAATATATGATAACTAATCAAATAACAAAATTTAAGTAAAAAAGATAAGTATATGGAAGTAAACCCCTCTGGATAGTAGAATCGAGTCGTGCTTGCTTTGGGAATAACGTAATCATTTTCTAAAAGAATATTCGGCTGCCAAATATTTATGTGCTAAAGTACCTTCTGAACTTAGTTTGGGAATACAATAAATATGCTGATTTGTCTTCAACCAAGCAGAATGTGGCAGGGGATGATATATCCGTATTCGACTGAAGTTGGTTTATTTATTAATCAATACGATTATTTATCAAAACATTGGATACTATTTTTTTTTTGGTTCGGAACTCATAGTAATTAGGGCTTTCGATTTTTCCGTGGATTCATCGGGATGTCCTCACAGCTTCGATCATTTGGACCGACTATGAGACTAATTCCCGATTGGACAGCGACGAACATCCGATTTTTTACACAGGAAATTGGGCTGCCTCCCAAATGGACAACTCTTGGAATCGAATTTATATCATTTTCCTTGAGGGAGAGTCACATTACCAACTCTTCCAACATCATATTGATAAACATTGGTTACTATTAATAATGCATATTTTAATGTCCTTAAATTTTTTTAGATTCTCGTCCGTTCAATTGTCAAAGCCGAATTATGAGACAGAGATCATGGTCTTAAACTTGGGAAGGTAAAAGTTTGAAATATGATAATCAATATAGGGTGAGGTTATTGACACTAATAGATATATATTCACATTTCTTGTTAATCAATGATAATTTTGTAAAATTTATAATTAGTTAATTAATAAAAAGTGTGGATAAATAATTTGAAGTGCCAATAGCATTACCCTCAATATGGATTATGTGATAGCGGTGAATCTTGTTCTTATTAGTTCTTCGGCTTCTCACAATTGCACTTTACATATTCATGATATATCATGTTCCTGCTATGTGAGGATTAGATGGTAATTATGGATCTTATAGTTAGGGAAAGTAATATATGTGTTTATTTTCTCAAACTAGATTACTTAGATCCTTTCTCATGAACTATTATCAAAGATCCTTTTCAATATACGTTGCTTTGGCAAGACTTTATAATTATAACTAGATTTTTTTACTCGTGCATCATTATATGTAAAGATAAATATTTCAATTTATTTTAAAAGAATATTAATACTTAAATATAGAAAATAATAAATTAAAATAGCAATAAATAAGTATTCGTCTAATAGATGAAGGACAAATAGATAGATGAAAAATAACTAAGTTTACTGTTATCATCATTCTTGGAGATGTGCAATGCATAGATAGATAATTAGAGGAGAAATATTTCATTCTATTTTGAATAAATATTCATACTTAAATGTACAAAATAATGAATAATGAATTAAAAGACCATCAAAGAAAACCATGCACATATGATGATTTTTTGCAACCTAGAGTAAGTAAGCAAATTCTTAATAAGTACACTGATTAATCTCGCTTGACCCACTCCACCAATAAATTTTATTTTGAACATTTCAAAATTAACATTTCAAAATTAATAACTCTTTAAATATCAAAAATTAAATTTTATTTATCTCGCTCGACCCACTCCACTAAATTTTATTTTAAAATTTCAAAATTAATATTTGAAATTAATGAATATTAAAATATTGAAAACTACAATATATTAATCTCGTTTGATCCATTTACCAATGAATTTTTTGAAAATTCTGAAATTAATATTTCAAAATTAATAACTCTTAAAATATTAAAAGCTACATCATATTAATTTCGCTTGACCCACTCCAGAAATTAATTTTATTTTAAAAATTAAAAAATTATATTTAAAATTAATAAATCTTGAAATATTAAAAACTTAATTGTATTAATCTCGCTTAACCAATCCCACCAATGAATTTTATTTAGAAAATTTTGAAATATATAATTTGAAATTAATAACTTTTGAAAACATTAATCTTGTTTGACCTATTCCATCAATAAATTTTATTTTGAAAATTTGCAAATTAATATTTTGAGATTAATAACTTTTAAAGTGTACTTAAATATATTAATAACTTGTACATTTATTTTTACTATCTCTTTATATCTGAATTTTAAAATTAAATTTACCAGTGTTTTATGCTTGCATAGGTTTTTTATGGAATATAACATACTAAATTAAAATATTTAAATAAATTCATTTATATATTAAAAAATATTTTGATTGTAATAAAAATAAAATATAATAATAATATCAAAATATCAAGCCATTAAAATCGGACAACAACCAATTACATGTTGAAATAATTAAAACAATTGAGAAAATAAAATATTATAAAATTTCCTTTTCATTTATAAATATGCATACCAACTAAATAAGCAGCTCCCTCCATTTCATTTATAATTTTGTCAAAATTGACAAAGGAAAATCTATACATGGGAAGATTGATGTTGGTATGAAAGTTACTATTGTTCTTAAGTTGAGGGTCAACTGTTATGCATGCCTTGCTATTTTATATAGATGGGTATTCAAAGTCAATCCAAAGTTAAATATTTCATAAACATCATTGCCTTCAGCCAAAAGATCCTTAACTTGAAGAGTACCTCTAGCGATAGCTTGGATCATTCCATCCTACATTAAAAAAAATAAGAAGTTCAAATATTAGTCATGAAAGAAGTTGTAAAAAATATATAGCTAAAATATATTAAGCAATGGTTATAGATAATACATTCTCATCCAAAAACACCAACTCTACATTATCTCCCAATTGAGGTTGCAAGAAATTTGGTTATTTCCAAAGCCGTAGCACTCTACTTTGATCATCCCTTTATCTTTTGATGGAGAAATGTCACTAATAAATTTAGTTTTAGCCATTAGTGGAAGATAAAAAAAAAAATAAACTCTAGATGATCAAACTTGCGCTTGAGATGCTTCATTGAATTTTATATTTTCATTTGATTGTCTACATTTTTATAGTACCTCCATTAGATTGGATAAAGAGTAAACTTTTATTAGGAATATAGGAGAAATAACTCAAACATTTAAGTAAATTACATTGACAAATCATTCATCATCTTGAAATTATTTATTTGCTTTGGAAATATATATATATAATTCTATAAATATTCCAATTACATAGATTTGATAGCTCAAACATAGATTTTAACACATATCTATAAAGTTCCAGTCAAGACAAAAAAAACATATATGATATATATGATATATCCAAAACTTAGTCTTATTTTCCACAACATCTTATAATTGTTTATCCCAACAAATTATAAATATAAAAAATTATTTTTATTTTCTCTAAAATGTAACATTGGAAATGGGTGCCACATTTTATTGGTACAAGCTAAAGTTATGATAGCAACTTTTATTGATAATAATTTAGGACTCTTTGTTTACCACAATTCATGTATGACAATTAACTTTTATTTGCTTTAAATAAATTATTTACATTGGAAATGATTCATAATCTCCGATATCAATGTAAGTGGGAGAGGAAATATATGATAATTTATAACTCTGATTTATATAAATAAGGTTAAACTAATCATTTGGTCCATATACGTGACGTCAATTTTGAATTTGGTCCCTATATGTGAAATTTTTTGAAATCGGTCCCTATATGTACATTTATTTTTAATTTGGTCCGCACCGTTTATTGGTGTCATAACGCCGGTTGTTGAAGTTTAAGTATAGGGACCAAATTGAAAATGATTGTCACATGTAGGGACCAAATTCAAATTTTTATTTTGAATTCGATCCCTGCATGTAACAATCATTTTCAATTTGATCCCTACATGTGGCAATCATTTTGAATTTGGTCCCTATCACGTGACGGTGTTACAACACCAATAAACGGCGAGGACCAAATTAAAAATAATCGTACATGTAGGGACCAATTTCAAAATTTTTCATGTATAGGGACCAATTTCAAAATCAGTGTCAAGTATAGGGACCAAATGATTACTTTAACCTATAAATAATATATTTTCTAAAAGTGAAAAGTTTTGACATTTGTCAAAAGAATTTAAATTTTGTAGTGATTCTGAAAATGACACGTGATAAAAGTTACCACCTGTGATTTTTACTTTATAATATTTGTATGATATAACTTGTCAACATATGGTTGTTCAGTTTTGTTTATTTTGGGTTGGTAGCCATTTATTAGAAGAAGAAAAAAGTTTCTCTACTATAATAATTGTTATACTAATTAAAATTTATAAATAAGCCACACACACAGTACAAGTTGGATCTATTTCCACCTAAGGTGGAAGATGCGAGTTTGACCTAAAAAACAGAAAAATATAATGAAACTTTCCTGTTAAATTACCGACTAGTTACTCTTGCATATTTTTTTTATTGCGGTTAAAAATCTAAGTAAGTGAAATAAATCTTACATGGAGAAGGAAGGGAAAAAGTGAGGAACATATAAGTAGATTGACCTATAAACTTAATGCCTTAAGGTTTTGGATTAAGATGTTGTCAAATCAATTTATATGGTTCTTCACTTAACTCATTGATATAAATCACCTTGGCTTATGGGCTCTTGGCCCAACAAGTGATATCAAAGTCGTGGTTCGGTCGAGAGGAGTATTAGAGAGAATGCGATTGTTAATGGATCCATGTGTGGGGTCCTTAGTGTCGACAATCGCTAGGCATGTTTCATTGTAGATGCATGTATGAAGAAGAGCGTGTATGAGCTGATTTGGAGGCCGATTAGGCTCTTGGTGATACCATCAAATACTCGAAAGGCTTTTGCTCGAGGAGGACATGTTTGCATGCATGTGCATGGAGGGCTCACACAGTCACACTTGAGAGAGATATTGTTAAGAATCCAAGTGTAAGTGAAATAAATCCCACGTCGAGAAGGAATGGAAAAAGTGAAGAACATATATTTTTTTTATAAGCAAAAATATATAGATAGAGAGTACAATGGGTACTCTAACCCATATACAAGAACACTGAACAAAAAGAGCAGGCCCAATGTAAATGAAATACTGAAACAACCTAAAGGGACCAGCATTGATACGAAGGAACATATATATAAGTGGATGGATCATAGATGAATTTAATGTCTTAAGGTTTTAAGTCAAAATGTGGTGTCAAATTCATTTTCTAGTTCTTCACTTAACCCATTAATAGATCCCCGACTTTTAGACCCCACTTATGGACTATGGTACAACAATTACTATGTATAATTTTTAAAGCAATTCTATATATCAAATACATGAAATTTGTTCACTTTGTAAAAGTTGTCTGTTCTATATATATATATATATATATATATATATATATATATATATATAGGATACCTATCCAGAAGTTTTCGCAACTCAATCATGTATGATGGAATCATCAAAGATTTGACCTTTTCGAACTCGACATTATAAAAGTAATTTTGTAGGTATATTTAAGTGTATATTTAGCACTCAAAACTGCAATTTTCTAGTTCGGCCCTAATAGTTATATATAATTATTATAGTATTCTAAAAAAAAAATTACATTGAGAGTTTTTAACTTTTTATACATGCATATAGACACACATTTAAAATTTCATTTTATATTAAGTTTAATTAAAAATATTTTAATACGACAAGCTGAACTCAAATGTAAACACCGGTTATAAATTCAAACTGTTATATAAGTGACATTGTATAGACATTTAAAATAGGAAGAAAGAAAAGGTGAGAAACAAATCAAACAATGCAAAAAAAAAGCAATAAAATTAGCAAAAAGTATGAAATCTAGAAAAATAAGCATGTTATAATTGTCTTGTTCACACATGATGTGAGTAAGACCTAATATGATTTGGTTGACGCGCGTTAGTTTATCATAAAATGATGTTATTGTTGTGCTTTCATTTTCATTGATCACGTGTTCGCGTGTGGATTAATTTAACATAAATCCATAACTACCATGAAGTCAATCCCAGACGTCCTTCTTAACCAAATAATTAAACAACATTATTTTTCGTCCCAAAAAACGTGGAAGAAAAAGGAAATTGTCCGGCATATGAAATATACAAAATCATTTTCAAATATCAGAATCTGTCTCTTAAAAAAATAGTTAATATGCTTAGGGAATAAATAAAATGCTACAAACTGTAAAATTTTAGGAGAAAAATAAACAAGACAGCCACTATAACATGTAAAAGATATTGTATTCTAATTAAAGTTCTATGAAAACATAAACTCTAAAGCCTATCAAAAAGTTGTTAATGTTATGGATTTAGGGAAGTTTTACCTAATCATTACTCTCAATTTGGCATAAATGAATTTATATTTAAAGTGAGTAAGAAGTAAGGATGTATTTATCATTAGATTTTAGTGGATTTAGATTTCAATATGCTTTAAGTTAAATTAAAAGTTTATACATTCTTACATATGTTTTTTAGAGACAAATTCACCATAGTGGAAGTTTTCCTTTCACAAAATAAACTCAGTCTTGGTTCATAGGAATACCTTAGTGAAAGGAAAAAAGAAAAACAAATAAAACTCTCAAGATCTTAAAGATGGATGCTCTCATGAAAAATTGCTGTGAAAATGCCACCGCACTGACATAGCCAAATCAACTTTGTGTAACTTGGAAGGAAACTAACAATTAATGTATGGTTAGATCCATTGATTTTACATAAGAACACTTTGGTGCCATCATCAAACAAACAAGGAAAGAGATGCAACAAGCAAATGTCAGCATCTATGAGATAAGATAGGCATATTATTGTTGATAACTTGGTATATATCAACTCCTATTCTCCAACCTTATATCTACCTGAGAAATTCTAGGGTGGTAAGTTCCTAATTTTAGCATGCAAATTATTTATTAACATGTGTAAAGTTATATTAATAAAGATACCTATATTTTCAGCATGTGCCGAATAATTTCGTACATGTCAAAAAGTGAAAGTGATTTACATATCTAAAGTAACATCTTCACGTCCAAAAATTTCAAATATCCAGTAGCATCCATATATAATTCAATGTTTCTCCTCAATCAACCTTTTCTTTTCGCTTCTTCATAAAGCCAATTCATTCCAAACACTTTTGAGGAAAATAACACTTTCACTCGGAAAATAGGAACAATATTAGTATTACTATATATATATATATAAATTTTCAATTTGATCCCTGAAATTGTAACACTGTATCAACCTCATCTTTGAAATTAACGAAATTTCAAAAACGTCCACGAAGTTGTCAAAAGTTAATCAATCTAGTCCCTTTGCCAATAATGTCAGGGATTATATTGATTGGAGTTGGGGACTAGATTGATTAACTTTTGACAACTTCGGGAACGTTTTTGGAATTTCATTAATGTCAGAGATGAAGTTGATATAATGTTACAATTTTAGAGACCAAATTGGGAACTTACTCTACTATATTTTTTTTATCAAGACTTACTCTCCTATATATACCTTACTTAATAAAGAAATGTTTCAAATGCAAAACGTGTGAATTGGTTGAATTATTCTTGTAATATGAGGGTAACATGAAGGGCAATACAGTCATGAAGTGGGGTATATATATCTAGTTGTTTACATTGCCTAGGTAAATTACTTCTGCTATAACACGCAATTCACAAGGTTTCTGCTGATTGTCCTAAGCCGCCAGTGATGGAACCTGAGACTGTCTTGAATCTCTTTGATTCTTGCTGGTTTGAGCTTAACATTTTGAACACAACCTCAAGCTCATCAATATCAACAAGTTCCATAGGAAATCTTGACCATCAAATAAAAGAAGAATCATCAGAACCAAAGCTTGCCAGAATTCAAACCAATCATACAAGGTCCAGGAGTGACCAAGCCATAACAAGCTTCAACCATGCTTATTCTCTTTCACCAGTTTCAGTTCTTCCCCCTCAAAAGCTCCAAACCATTCACTCAGGAAAAGAAGTCACAGACACAGAAGGTGAAAACTCAGCATCACAGATGATGATGATGATGCATCATGAAGTGTTGTCACCTAAGAAGAATACCACAAGGAGTGGAAGGAACAAGAGAAGGGAAAGCAAGAGTTTGTCAGATCTTGAATTTGAGGAGCTAAAAGGGTTCATGGATCTGGGTTTTGTTTTCTCAGAGGAAGATAAAGACTCAAGCTTGGCCTCAATCATTCCTGGGTTGCAAAGGTTGGGGAAGAAAGATGACGTAGTTGATGATTCTGATGAGTCTGTGATTCCAAGGCCTTACCTCTCTGAAGCATGGGAGATTCATGATGGGAGGAAGATAGAGAACTCCTTGATGAATTGGATTGTCCCTGCTATAAACAATGAAACTGACATGAAAGATAGTCTCAGATGGTGGGCTCACACAGTTGCTTCCACTGTCAGATGATGCAGTTCATAATCCATTTATTTTTCTGTTTCACATATATATTTTGCTAATATCTTTGAATATTTTTTTGTACTCTTAGTATAATATAGCTGCCATTTTTCCTCGGTAATTTTCTATTTATATCTGTATTAATTTGCTGGAATTTAGCACTCTGCAAACTTGTAAATTGCAAATTTTGACAAAAAAAGAAGTATAAGAAATTTCATTCAGCATTTCAGATCTATTAGCTCAATCTGTAGGTCCTAGACAAATTCTGTTGTGGCAGACTCATGGCATGTCTGAAAATTTCTACTCCTATTAGATGAGGTTAAGGAGACAAATATTGTTTCTTTTTCCTTGCTTAGCTAAAGAACTTACACTATGGCTTCCCATGAGATACTGGACGGCATTGAATGACTGATTTCTCTTAATCAAGTTTTCTTCGTACACAAGAGTCAGAGATCGAACATTTGACCGTTTGCTTAAGGGATCCGAACCCGTTATCACTCGGATCAGTCATATGTTGATATATAAGATGTTAGAATTAAAGTGTACAAAAAGTAAAATATGAACTATTATAATCAAATGATAAAAATTATAAAAATGTTAGCTGATATATATGTAATTGTTTCCAGCACTAAGGGCGCATATATATCCACCTTAATTTCAATTTGTGCAGGTGGCTATTGGCCGGCATATATGGGAAGTTGTGAGTTGTGAACTTAACGTGAAATGCACGTGGAAAATATGATATTATAATAAAATAATTACTTTTGTTGAGAGCATGTTACCGGTTTCCTCCTCAAAATTAAAGCTTTTGTGGCCTTCTGACCCGCAAATTATTCATATATCTAGTATTTCAAACAAAATATAAGTCATGTATAGTTTAATCTCTCTGTTTCAAAGAGTATCAAGATCAAACTGATAGAAAAAACTCATGTAAGTGGTCCACTCTAAGTTATACCTACTCACAGAGAGCTCTAGGTGTACGCTTACCAAGATGTATCTTTCTTTCACTGTAGACTTCTCATTGATTACATTCTGTCTCAAGAATTAATACCACCACCTACCTACATTGATCAAATTGTCAAGGTTTATCATTTATTGAAAGGAGTGTGCCATTATACTATAAGAGCAAGGCTAACAATACACTTTTCGATACTCTTTTTAACACACTCTTTATTATCAGATGATTTCATGTGAAACCCACTATATAGAGAGTGGATCCATGTTATTTTATAGGTTTCACATGAAATTCATTCAATAACAAAGAGTGTGTTGAGAAGAGTGTTAAAAAAAGTGTGTTGCAAACATTTTTCTTACGATAAACATACATAGGTAACCAATATTTTGTACATCTGTATCCAAGTATAAAATTCTGAATGTAGAGAACTAAGTAATAGATTTTCAGCCAATGCTTTGGCCAGTACAAATGGAAAGAAGCATTCCAAAGTAAGCCACAAGACATAGCTGCAATTACACCCAAAAGCACATAATTGATAATAAAGAAAGAACTTCCGGATCCACAAAATTTGCTCATCATCATAAAGATCTGCTATAGCATCCATGCCATTTATGAACATGGAAACAGGAGCCAGGCGCTCTTGGTGGGGTCTTAACAATGTTAGTACATCAAACCCATTTAGACATAATGATTTAGCACTGAGCAAAAACTAAACCTGAACACAAATGTTACAACTGCATCTGCTCTTTCAAATTTCCAAGCGGGCCATAGCTTTTTTCTTTTACTTCTTCTTTGCTGCAATTGCAATTGCCAGTGTTTAAGTTTTGACCACATTTCAGGCACAAGCCTTTGCACCCAGGATCGCATATTGAATTCATGGTAATCTCAATATGCACCCTGTCTCTTATGTTCTTTGAAATGTCAATTTCTTTCACTTCAGGAGGAAAATGCAGTTGATCATCCAAATCGATTAATGCGTCGTCATCGTCGTCATCCTCACCACTGTTTCCATAATTTTTAAATTTCTCTTCCCCATAAATAACACCCAAATCAATAATCTCTGGCTCATCAATGGGATCTTCGGTGAGTAGAAGAGCGAACTCAGAGAATATGCACTCAGCAGATGCCATGCCACACCTTCAATAGAAAATCACATTCAAACAAGTTATTTGATTGAAAAGGAAGTAGAAGAAACAATCTATGCAGTGGAATAAGACATTATAGAATATGCCAGGGACCTATGTATGTATCAATTTGTTTACACATGGAGACAACAAATAATTGTTTTTTTATGCCAGCCTTTTGGTTTCTTCAACAATTAGTACTTGAATGAAACTACTATATTTGAACTTTTGGCTAACTAATAGAATGGTTGAAAATTGAAATAATTATCCAGGAAGATAATATAAAATCAGTAAAGTGAACAATATATAGGATGGTAGTTGTGATACACAACAACCAGACACCTACAGAGAATTAGCCTGCTACTGCTATCAGCTATAATGAGTGAACTTATATCATGTTACTTCGACCACCCAAGAATTCTTCCATCTTATTATAGGATTGACGTGAGATTTAATAAATTGAGATGGATAATGAAATACTATTATGTAACAATTATTTTTCACAAAACAACCCAATCATATCTGTTAAGTTCACAATTAGGCGACACAGGCAGCCAAAAGTGCAAAGAAAACCGACGACCATTATAAATTTACTGCTTGGGGGGATGATATGGTTTATTAACATTTGTAGGAAGGGATTTGTATTGAATTGGAAATAGAGAAGATTCTGGACTAAGCATATAAGTATAGTTATACCACACATCCTGGAAACAGATGTACCAAATCTTCATTATAGGTTATAGTAGAGTTTCAATGATGAGAAATAAAAGGTAGAAATAGAAGTTATATGCCAAGTCAAATGCAGTTACATTTCAATGGGGTGTAATTTTCAGTGAAAGCATTTGAATTGATCCTATGAAGGTGGAAGTGATAATGAAATCGGAGAGAACAACCAATTTCAGGATTTAAAAGTTAGGGCTTGCTAGTTACATCCAGAAAGTTTACAGATAATCTTTCAGACTGTTTTGTGAAAGAATGAGTTGATGACTGTTAACAATGTCTTCAAATTCTGCAAGTTCACCCCAAAGATTAAAGTGCTCTATTTTCTTCTTTATTATAATGCAGATATCCTCAAATTTACAATGTAAACTTAATTGCTTGTCATATCAAAAAAATAAATTAAACTTTAAAACTTCCGTCTTTCCCTCACTCAGCTCTATGAAAACTCCTCTCGTTCTAGTTAGCTCGATATATGAAGCAGTGCAGAGTTGGGACATGAAAGAAAATGGATGCAATTCCTATGTTCTTTTCATGTGAGTTACACAAAAAATATATATGGGAGAGTGTATCATGTTACACACATCAGGTTTATTTGTCAGATTTAACAGTAACATAATGACTTCTTCATTTTACTCCAAACATTAGGAGGGGTTTAGCATGGGGTTTTAAATACGATACATTCCTTGCAAAATGACTTAACTTCCAATGTTAAAAGTGCATCTTGTCCTATTATTTATGCAGAAGATATAAGGCAATACAGACACATAGTATAAGCTATATAACATTGCAAAGTAAAGACGTTATCAATAACTAATAGCATTTCTTGGTTCTTTCCTCCCTGCTTTTAGTGTCATATGACAAATGCAATCAGTTACTCCAGTTTCCGACGAAGCAGTATGAGTTTCATCGTTTATAGGTTGTGCACAAGCAAACAAAACGACAAGTTTGTCAACAACAGTCATCAAATCCATAAAAGAAACACTATAAATGCTATGGTTAGCTAAAAAAGTTATTAAATACATAGGAGTATGTAATTCTGTAGCTAATGAAGTACTCCCACACCAACAGGCGCAAATATTGGCTGTTAGCGCTATCTCATTATCAACAAAATAACATTTCGTTTTCTCAATATAAAATAAACAACTATATATCAGCACCAAAGCTAAGGACCAATGTTAAAATATGAAAACTTAGATATCTTATAGATGCTAGATGAGTAGATTCCATTAAATTAAAGTTTCACATTGACAAGCACAAAGGAAAGAATGCACATAATTATACATCATACCACCCTATGCCTTTCTATTTAATTTTTAAACTGAATGGTGAAATAAGAGACAAACTTCCCAGCAATACTGACAGAATAAATGTCTCGTATTCAAGATGATATGGCATATCGAAACCACCCATAGCAACACATGCAAGCACAGAAAATGTTGGCCCTACAATCTAAATAGATAGGAAAGAAAAAAAAAATTCTTGTCAAATAAAACCCTCATGCCTTAAGCCCTCATGATAACTGGGTGGTACACACAGATAAATACACACACAGTAAAAAGAAACAATACAATCTAGTTGATGTTTTCTTGTTACAGTGAAACAGCTACCATCCAAAGTCACTGCTGACATAAAGTTTATGGTGTTATCATCAACTTGTTTTAAATCAAACATAACTAATGGAGACCAATTAAGAAAGTGTGACATTAATGAGAATATTCTGAAACGTGTGTTTAAGGCAGTGCTTCGTTCTTGATTGTGTTTGTAATCGTGCAGGCTCTTCCAGCTGGTTTTGTTGAATAAATTTTTTCTCATTCGTTTTAATAAAAATAGCAAAGTATTCTTTGTATGAGTAAAAAAAAATACAACTTACCATTCCAAATAAGCAGAGTTCCTATGTAGCTTTAGCAAAACTAAAGAAAAGGAGTGGGAGATGGGAGGGGACAAATATCCCATCCTAAGACTAGTACAGGGTATCACAGGGTTATTACTTTTGCCTTATTATCGCTTCTATGGTATAAGATGGAGTCACATTCAAAATAATTTTGCATATGATGCATAAACAATCATCAAAAGAATAATTGATGTTATTAAGCGGCAAATAGAATTTCACTGTAGAGATTTTTAACTTTTGAGGCGAGTAAATCCCCAATTTGATCCTTGAAATTATAAGGTCGTATCAATTTGGTCCTTGTGGCCAATATGGTCCCTAAAATTGTAAAGTTCATATCAATTTGATCCCTGGTGGAGGGACTTGATTGATTAACGTTCAACAACTTTAGGGATATTTTTGGAATTTCGAAAATGTCAGAGACCAAATTGATACAACCTTACAATTTCAGGGACCAAAATGAGGATTTACTCCTTTTGAGGCCTTAAAATTTAATCTATATCAACATAAATATAAATCAGTGTAAAATCAAGAAAGAAATACAAAAGCTAGAGATGGTAAAAAAATGTAACCAAAGCACAAGATTTTTAACTAGAACTACTAAGCAGGCAATCTTAATTCATGGGGGCAATACCTATTGCATAGAAGACCGATGACGGTTTTTATGATCCCATCAAGCCTCAACTTTTTCTTCTTCCTGGTCACATCTATGGAGATCTGAACAGGAGTTCCATTCGGATAGTCCTTCACGGCTTTCGTAACACGCAATCCCATAACAGAAGCCTTAGTTTTTGATACATCAGTTGAAAGGTTTCCTAGACCTAATCTCTCCAAGGTCGTGCAGTACTCCAGATGTGAAATTGACATGTTTCTTTTGTATATAACTGCACCTTCCCATGGGGACCCCATATCTTCAATTTCTTCTTCATCATCCCAATCCAAGGACATTGCACTTTCTTCAGTAAATGACTCATAATCATGTCCCTTGCATCTAAATGCATACTTATGAAGAACATTTGGTCCATTCCTAAAGTGATTACATGTATGTCTATTTTTACAACTCGGAACCGTTCTATGTCGAAAAGGGGTGAAGGAACAATAGGTAAACTTCCGATGTAAATTTAAATTATAAACCTTCAATGTAGAAAAATGCAAAGGGGCTGCAGAGGATGAGGGGATAACAAGTGACATTTTCCGGTTCCAGTGATGGGAAGACCTTAAAGCATCAAACTTTGATTTGGAATTCTAACAATTGAGCAAAAGCAAGAGTCTTTTTCTTAATGGCAAGTATGAAATGAAAAAAATGTGAGTGAATCAGCAGCTATGTCTCCGTAACTATTTAGTTATTATACTCACACACTTTGAGCTTGTGTGAAACAGATGATGACAGGCACTGAAATCTGAAAGAAAAGTGAAATTAATTCAGTTTGAAATGCTAAAACTGAATAAGTAAAGATAATTATAACAGGTTACCCAAAAAAAAAAAACATATTTGCAGTGAAACCCAAGATTCAATTAGAATGATGCAATACAATAAACAGTGGAAGAAAGATGAAAATGAAGTTGAAAGTAACAAAAGGGTAGACAAGTCTGCGTTCAAAGTGTTAACATATAAAAACAAAAAGAGGACTTACAGATACAGAGATAGAGGAAGAGAGAAGATGATATGAGGATTGAGGGAACTCACAAGAGAGGAGAGGAGAGGAGAGGAGATAAAATGGTGCCCAAAGGTGAGGACTGAAGAGGAAATGCAATAAAATCGTTTGCGTTATATTTTTTATTTCTGTTTTAATTTATATTTTTTATTGCAATTAAAAATAAATGATAAAATCAAGTAAAAAAAATGATAAGATTTATTATTATAAATTAATCACTTACTACTTATGAATTTTTTACTTTTAAAGAATTTTTAAAATAATTTTTTTATGCAATAAAATTCCATCTATGTATGATAGTGTTTGTGTTTCCCTAATTATATGTAGGTGGGTTTTTCTAATGTGTCCATGGACGTTCATTTAAGAATTAAAAATACATTTTTTATGAAAAAACAAAGCATAACACATCTCAAAATAATATATATATCATTTGTCTATGAAAACTTGTTTTTTCTTCCTTGAGGTTTGCTATATCCTCCTACAAATTTCTCTTACTAATCCTCTCGTACTAAATAAAGAAAATATTAAATGAAGAGTAAATACATCCGATATCTTCAAAATATAAAATGTATTTATTATTTTCTTTGTGTAATAAGTAAAATGATTAATAGGATGGTCTCGTAAGAAGATTTAGAGTGCATTTGTTTAAGATTATTTAATGATAAAAATTATTTTTAATAGTTTTAATTATGTTTGTTTAAGATTTTTTAGGAAATCATCATTTTTTTAAAAAAATCATTTTTATGGCTAAAATGAGAAGCTATTCTATTTAGCTTCTCACTAAAATCTAATTCTATAAAAAAGGTTATAGATTATGAAAAAATAATTTTCATATAATTTCTAAATTATTTTATATGAAAATCATTTTTTCTTAATCTATAACAAACTAGCCCTTAGAATTATTCGTCCTAAACTTTGTGCTCTTCAGTACACAGTAGAATTATTCTTCCTAATTTACAAATTATGTCAGAATTTTATAGTTGTAGTCTCATTTTACATTCATATAGGTGATTTGATTATAAATAATGATTATATTTATGTCAATGATGGGTTGCCTTATGCAAATTTGGGGTGTTGAGGAAGATTAATGGGTTACAATACCCAAAAAGCCCTCATTCAATGAAAGTTACTTAGTTGAATTATAAGTAATTAAATAGGGATATTTATGAAATAAAATTTTGATTTCAATAATTTTTTTTGATTCTAATAAAATAGGATTTTGTCTGTTATATCGAGGATCAGAAAAAGTATTCCATATCACTTTCTCAAATTATTGTTGAAAGGAGCGGGAAAATAGACTTTACTCAGATGGCCAATTACTTTTGGTCATTCTAATCACGTTTGTTGCTTTGTAAGCTTTAACCTAATGTTTTATCGCGTGGTCTCTTCAAATTAATTACAATGTGTTAAAATAAAGATAAATTTTTATTGAAAAATTAAATATAATACTTTTTAAAATATTAAATATATTATTTTTTAATAAAAAAATTATTTTATTGATTCTTTAATCATACGTTTAAGCATTCTCCTGTTTTATTCATGCATTACACAGTTGGAATAAAAGCCTTTTAACAAGAGAATTGCTACATACTTAATATTATTTTACAATAAAAAATGATATTTGGTACGAAACTGAATTCGTGTCCTTCTACGAAAGTGTTGTAAGAGTGTGTTTTTTCTTAGTTTTATCTTCATCGGCCGCGATTTCTTGATATGCTTTGATGTTATTGTTTCTTTTGCACCTTCGTACATATTAGTTGAAAAAAAAAAATTCGAACTGAAAAACATCGTTGTTTAAATTAATAATAAGTTTTATAAAAAATATTTAAATTTTTATTAAAAGTAAGGATCATTTAATTTGGTTAGCTAAATTTGGTTAAATCTCTTTTTATGGAAACTGCACTGCACTCATGCAGTGGTCAGTTATGATGCTAAGTAACGACCGCCCGCCCACTGTCTGTAGCCGCTGGTTTTCTGATGAGACCAGACTGTCCCCCTGGTTCGTCACAAATACAACTCAAGCCCAAGGGCATTTTGGTCCAATGGAAAAACACAACGAGAATGTTGCACATTTTTTTTTTTGCCATTTATTTGATAGGAGGGTACGTCCAAATTGGAAATCTGCAAAAGAATGAAAAAGCTTCTGCATTTATTATTATACAAGCTTCCTCGTTTATTGTTTCACTTTTTTTTGTTTTATATAAACCAAGTCACATGTTATATGAAAGTCTTGTGTGACATGGATTGAGCTTTCTAGTGATGATCAGCATAGTCATGAATGGTTCACGGGTTACACAATGCCTAGACTCTCTCTGGTTCTACACCAACATCTTGACTCGCAGACATGGCCCTGTAGCTTCTTTGACTGATCATCAATTTGCTCCTTCAATCCATGCCAATGAACCTCACATGAGAGATTTGCAGAAACCAAATACCCCATTATTCCTTCTGAATGATCAGCAACATGTGTCTCAGAAAGTTGAGAGTTTGACCCCAGGGTGTCACAAAAAATTTGGTGAAATTTCATCAGCTTTTGAAGAAGAGATAGCGAAACCGGATAACTCAGAAATGGTGAAATCTAGTAGGGAAAATGGGAAGAGAGACAGAAGAAAAATGGGGAAGTGGAACAGGTCAAGGCAGAATGGAAAGAAAGTGATTGTTGGAGAGCTTGATTGGGGGTTTGATGTTCAGGATGTTAGTGGTTTTTTGAAGTATCAGGAGTCATATAGATATCATGAAATGCTTGCAACTCAGTATCAAACTAAGATGCCTCCATTTGATGATGATGTGGCAATGAAACAGCATCTCAAGTCATGGGCTTATGCAGTTGCATGCACTGTCAAATAAACCAATTTGGAAGGTGGAACTAACTCATCTCTGGTTTAACTTCAGCATTTGAATTGTGAAACATTTGCTCTATTTGGTATCAGTTTCTGGGTCACTAACCCATCTGTACTATTTTCTTTTAATCTAATCAGATAATATCATGAATTTCAGCTGTGTCTATTAGTGCTGCTTCTATTACTGGTCCAGTGAGCAGTGTTAGGGCGTGTTTGGTTATATTGGTTTATGTTTTCATTTTCATAAAAAAAAATAAAAATATGAAATAAATATGTTTGGCTTATTAATTTTATTTTTATTTTTTGAAAATAACAAAACATTATTTATACTATTTCCCATATTATGGTAATATTTTTATAATTTTAATCGTAGTTGTACTCTTCTTTTTTATTTTGAGTAAAAGCCCCAACTACACTGGTCCTTGAAAAAAATCGGGAGATTTATTTGGATCCCGAAAAATGAAAAAAATCAATTTGAGACATTTTAAAGTCCTAAATAATTTTAAATAACGTTTAAAATTGTCCTTTTAGGATACATTTGAAGGATATTTTAATCTCTATCAGAGATTATTTTGACCTTCATTTAAAATTTTTGCGGACTTAAATATCCCAAATTGATATTTTTCATTTCTTAGTGACTAAATATGTATCCGTATTTTTTTTAGAGATCAATTTAGACCTTTAGTCTTTTATTTTTTCTTTTTAACTTTTTTTCGTTTTATAAGTTGTAACGTTATCATTATGATTTACGGAATACAAATTTCCCACATCTAAATAGTTAAAATAGAAAATAAATAAAAGTAATAAATTAAACATAATTTAAAAAGATAAATTAAGAAATGAAAATAAATAATTAAGATAAAAATATTTTCTTAAAACTAAACATACCCTTGATTATGCATAAAATGGGGGAGTTTTACCATTTTTCTCCGGTCTTGCTTGTAAACGCGCGACTCTTTGAGAGATCGAGTTTTCATGTCTGTGTATTTTCTTTTTCTTTCGCCTTTGATTTTTTTTTTTTTTTGTCGAAATTAGGGTATCTAGTGTGCATAGGGGTGGACATGGGTACGAGTCAACCCGTGAACCCGGTGTATCCAATCCAACCCAACCCACAAATACTGGGTTGGTTCGGGTCATTGGGTTGGGTTGGTTTCTAAATATATAGACCCATAGCTTATAGCTTATGGGTTGGGTGCTGGGTCCAAATATTGTAAACCCACTCAACCCAACCCAATCCACATATTGAGATGAATATTATAAGCCCAGCTATTGGAGCATGGAGTGGCCCTTCTATTTTGAATTTGATGGCTCTTCTTTAATACTCAGCCGCCTAAAGTGGAGTGCCATTTTTTGGTTACATGAGCAGAAATAGTTTGAAGACATACAGAAATAGCTTGAAGACATAGTCAGTGCAATTGTTTAGGAATTGTTTGAAGACATTATTATTTTTTTTATTTCACTTGTTTGTTTAATTTTGATGGATATTGTGCTCCAAATTGAAGTTGTATACTTCATTTTGTATTTGGAAGTTCAAATTAATGGATTGGTAGTATTTTTCTTCCCTATTTTTCTCCCATTATTTGCTTTTGATAAAAACAAAATAATTTACTATTAAATCCGGTCACCCGACCCAAACCAATCCGTATGAGGTTGGGTTGGGTTGGTTTGGGTTACATGAAAATTTTCGAAAAAACCGATCCAACCCAACCCATATTGATTTCATTGGGTTGGGTCTTTAAATGCATCAAAACCCACTCAACCCGATCCATGCCCATCCTAAGTGTGCAACAGTATAGACTACTCCCGCGAGAAAATTGAAGTCCATTAAAGGGATTGTCCTCTTCATGTTTTTTCATATAGATCGGTCGGAGATCAAACCCCTAATCATATACGTAAGGGATTTGAATATCTACCATTCGTATCACACCATCTTAATTGGGACTTTGAATTTTAACCATTATGTTCTAACGCTCCATTATGGGACTTCCACCAATAAGTTGAGGAATATTGGTTCTTGAAGTTTCCAACAATATCTAGATCATTGATTAAAAAATTGAAAAATCAATTAATTTTGATAATGATTTGAAAGTTCAATCTTTACAAACCTATGAAAGATCTTGGAGTCTTAGACTTTCCTGAACACTTTTTTGTTTGTTTGTAAATTTCATAATTAAGAGAAATAGGCTCTTTGTCAACTAATAATATAAGACTGCATGCATCTATAGCAGTTCATAAATAATAAAAAGCCTCGTGCACTGTGCTTGTTTTTCAATAAAAATTTTTGCTGAATCAAACGGGCTAAAGCCCCAACAAAAAATTACAAACCTTTTAGAAATCAAGTACAAGTTGCATCAACCTTTAAGGCATTAGAACAAAGAAAGAGGGAAAAACAAAGATCCTAAATTGGTCATCTAAGAATAAACCGAATTTAGCTAAAGCATAAGCTATTTGATCGGCTTCCCTGAAAACATGATTCCAAGTGATATTCCCACTGCTTTTGTGAAGATCATGAATGACTGCCACAAGATTATAGCAAGCATTTGATTGATTACAGCCTTCAGAAACCAATTCCACAGGAATAAACTCTTAATTATGTTTCTGAATCCCTGCTTCAAGCAATTCTCAGCCCATGGTAAATTGCCCAAAATTAAGTTCAGCCACTAAAATTGAGCAAGAACCCAATCTAGTTGCAAAACCAAATATGATGGTAGTTTACGATGACTGGAAAGCTTTTCATGCATCATAGCAGCTCATTATTAATCTCCTCTAGATTCTTCCTAAACCGCATAAAAAATTCAAGCCCACTCCAATGGTTATTATTAAATATAGCATCATTCCTTCTCCACCATAACTTATCAATAACAATACCAAAAGAAGTGCTCCAACTAAACCCATTGGACTCATTCACAACTAACCAGATTCTCATAGAGCCAATCTGCCCGATTTTGAGATCTTGAATCAAGAATCTTGCTCCACACTTCCTTTGCAAATCCACAATCACGAAAAACATGCATGTGGGTCTCCAGAGCCATTCCATGTCGAGACCTATTCTCATTTGTGAGCAAAACCTCATGACTGAGCTTCCAAAGTAGAGTTCTTATCCTTTCTGGTCCTTTTCCATTTCCAAAGTGCAACAAACAACATCTTCCTTGAGTGAGTTTCATACTGTTGCAGAGCATCATACGCAGGGGAGAGGGAGAAGGATCCATCGTTGGCATGTTTCCACGCCAAAACATCAGAAATATTTTAGCTATGCGGTTGCGGAGCCATCATTGCAGAAATTTTATTCGAAATTCTAGTTGGTAGGTACCTGGAAAAAAGAGATGAATCCCATCTACCATTTCAATATAGTGCCAAGAGAATGGCAACATTATTATTCGAATTTTCTAGTATCTTGTTATTATGTACTATAAATCAAAAGCGTGGATGCTACAAGGCTGGAAATGTTTTTTCCAATTATAAGGAAGGAACAGTTAATTTGGAATGGTAAGTTGGTAACTAATAGATCCGGATTCACTGCAGTAACAAATTCATATATTTATCGCAGTTGTTATTATCCAATCTTTAGATTTACTTGTCTCACACTCTAATCCTTGAGTTGTTTTGTCGGAAAAAAAACAAAAAATAAACGTGGAAAGGGATAGAAATAAGTTGTAACATGTAACAGGAATCCAAATCCATAACTAATAGATGGCATTCGAGATGCTCAATTAATACCCAACTGGGCCTGATAATGCAACCCGAATCAAAGTTAATTGGATATTTGCATCCAATTAGAGTTACGAAAATTAGTCTTAAAGTATTTTTACATCCAAATGGGTCACGCTAGAGTTGGTCCTATTAATAATTTTTTTTAACTTCAATTAATATTTAATATATAATATTGGGAAAAATCAAGTCCCACATTGACTAGAGATAGAGCCTCATAAGAGCTTATAAAGCTTGGGCAATCCTCACCTCTTGAGCTAGCTTTTGGGGGTTGAGTTAGGCCCAAATTTAATATGGTATCAGAGCTTATCCTAGATCCATTAAAGGGCCGCCCACCATATTTTCCACGCACCAAGCCCAAAAGTGTTGGGCGTGAGGGGGTATATTGGGAAAAATCCAAGTCCCACATTGACTAGAGATAAAACCTCATAAGAGCTTATAAAACTTGGACAATTCTCACCTCTTGAGCTAGCTTTTGGGGTTGAGTTAGCTCCAAATTTAATATATAACATGAAAATATTTTTATATTAATATAATTCTTTGAAACATATCGTAAAACATCTTTTAGTTTTGTAATTTAACTGAGGCGAATGTATTTATATTTTCATCATCATTAATTTCATTTTTTTTATTGAAATCATTAGGCGTCTGAAGTTGGTATTATATGAATTATATGCATTGTCCTTCCCCTAATCTAAACCTTTTTTTATCAAAAAAATGAATTGTATACATTGTAGATATATTAATATTATCACTTGGACATTAAATGATATTAGAAAGTATTCTATGCAATACACGCGTATTTTTAAATCTTAAAAAATATAAAATAAACAAAATAAAAGAAAGATATTTAAAAAAATAAATTATAAAAAATATATAGAGACAATTATTCAGGTGAGGACATTTTGTTATTGTGAGAAATAAGAATAGTGAATCTTGATCATTAGATCTTATTTGAATTGTCAATATTAAAAGATAAATGCACATAATTTTTTAAGTGGTCTCATGATCACTAAACAACTTTTAAGTTTGACCATTCATGTATAATCGATTGTATGGTCAAGATCCATTGTTCTTACATTATGAGAATTGTTCTTATTATATATATTATATATATAAATAAATTCATTCAAGTAAAATATAACATATGTAACTTAATAGAACAAAATATTTAAATATAAAAAAATTATATATGCATAACTGATTCTAAAATTCAAATTTAAATATTAAAAAAAGAAATTTAAAATGACATTTGTTATTCTACAAATGAGAGTAGCCTAAGATATTTAACCTATTATAAAAGAGTATACACTAATTTAATATATAGGTGTCAAAAATTTTGTTTTAGAAATGTTTGCCTTAAAAAGGAAAAGATTTAAATGGAGATAAGTAAATAATATACATATTTGGTTGTATTAGTTATTATTTATTAGATTTGAAAAATATATTGAAAGATAAAATTAAAAAAAATGCTTAATTTAGGTGATGGTGTGGCATACTATAAGAAGGAAAAAACGTTATGAAGAATGATTCACATTAAAGAATGAGTACTCTTATTTAATATATGGGGTTGATTAGTACTAAAGATTAGTAGTAAAAAAATCCGGAAATTAGTATTAGACAATTAGTATATGATCCTTAAATTAACACCAGTAATTGAAAATGTTTGTGCTTAAAAGAAAAAATTAAATGGAAAAATAAATAAGTAAGTAAAATTGGTAATTATAGCAATTAATTGATGAAAATGTATTATACACTAGTGAAAAATAGACTTTTCACGTCAGGCTTTTAACATCTGTTAAAGAAAAACAGATGTTAAAAATAGACGCGATGACAAACTTGTAAATAAATAGCGCATGGAGTACACTTTTAAAATCGAACCAATGTTAAAACTGGAGACTGGGTGGCAATCCAGTAAATATGGAATGGAGGGAAGAAATACTTAGCATCGGTTATAAGGAACCCGATGTTAAAATGTACTTTTAACATCGGTTTCTGGTAAAACGGATGTTAAAAGTTTCTTCCTTCCATTCCATATTTACTGGTGCTAACTTTTTAACATCGGTTTTTAGTGAACCGATGTTAAAAGTCAATTTTTAACATCGGTTTTTTGTATAACCGATGTTAAAATAAAGTTTAACATCGGTTTTTAAACAACCGATGTTAAAAGTTATTAAAATGTATAACGTTAACTTTCTCAAACCTTCTCAATCTCGCGCCCTACATTTCAACGTTACAGTGTTCTCAGTCTCGCGACCTACTTTTCTCTTCTCTTCACTGACCTCCTTCTCCTCCGTTCGTGAGCCACCGTAGAACCACCACCATCACTTCCTCTTCGCAAAGGTACATAACTCTCTCTTCCCTATTTTTATTTGCTAAAACCTTCATTTACTAAATACAATTTTTGCTAATATTTGCTCAGAACCATTATAACTGAACCATCGTAACTAAACCACCTCAACTCCCTATCTTCTACAACTGACCACCGCAATTGAACCACCCCAACTCCCCTCTATTTTACTTGGTAAGTCCTCTCCTTTATTTCCCTTCTACTTGGTAATCCTTCTTTGTTTGTTAGTGTTTAGCATTGTCTCTGTTTTAATGATTTGAATATTTTATGAAATAATGAAATGCATTTTGAATTTTTTTAAACTTAAACACTTTGATCTTAGATATTGAGCAAAGACTTTTAGGCTTTGCTTATAAAATCTCAATAGTCAAGGGGTTTGGGTTCTTTTAAAAAGTTAGGTCATCTGGATTGATTTGATCAATAGTCGAGGGGTTTAGATTCTATTATAGGACATAAGGTTTAGGCCTATAATTTCAAATAGTGCTCTTGAGAGTCTCCCCTCTTGTGTTCATATTGTATAAATATGTGTATATCTACAGAACGTGGATATGGACCGTAGTTGGATGGTTAGTAGACACACAAGTGATGAGTATCAGGAGGAAGTGGAAGGGTTTCTAGAATTTGCTCAAAGAAATCTTCCTGATAGTAATGGAAGATTTAATTGTCCTTGTGTTAAATGTTTGAATATGAGGAAATGTGAAGTTAAGCAAATACGTGATCATCTTATTTGTGAAGGGATTTGCAAGAGTTATACAAAATGGATATGACATGATGATGACTTGTTAAACATGCCAAGTTTGTCCCAAAGTGAAGAAGTTGATGTAGATATGAAGGACGGTCGACTAGAGGACATGATCCGTGATATTGGACATGAGTCATTTCAGCGAGCACGTGTGTATGATACTTAGTGCAGTGATGCGGATACGCCTTTGTATCCGGGGTGCACTACTTATACAAGGTTGTCGGCGGTCTTAAAATTGTTCAGTGTGAAGGCGAGAAATGGGTGGAGTGATAAAAGCTTCACCGAATTGCTTGAGTTGTTGAACAACATGCTTCCAGAAGGCAACACACTGCCAGACCGTAACTATGAGGCGAACAAGATACTCTGTCCGATGGGTATGGAGTATAAGAAGATACATGCATGTCCTAATGATTGCATACTATACAGGGGTGTGTATGAAGGGATGCACGACTACCCCAAGTGTGGGGTATCGCGGTACAAAGTGAAGGATGGTGATTCTAGTGGTGATGTGATCACAAAGGGTCCTCCTGCAAAGGTGTTGTGGCATCTTCCAATAATTCCAAGGTTCAAGCGATTGTTCGCTAATGTAAATGACGCAAAGAACATTAGATGGCATGCAAATGAGAGGAAACGTGATGGAATGATTCGCCATCCGGCTGATTCGGTACAATGGGAGAGAATTGATAGTTTGTTTCCGTATTTCGGAAATGAGCCAAGAAACCTTAGGCTTAGACTTGCTACGGATGGAATGAATCCGTATGGTACCTTAAGTAGTATCCATAGTCCATGGCCTGTTCTCCTCGTAATTTACAATATACCTCCTTGGTTGTGCATGAAGCGCAAATACATGATGTTATCTATGATGATTTCGGGCCCGAAATAGCCAGGATATTTATCTAGCACCAATACTTAGGAGTGGCCATTGGCAGTTGCTCATACTTCATTCTAGCCAGCATCGTGTCGTCTTCTTATGCTCGTTACACTATAGTCCAACATCTGAATTGAAGGACGCGATTGACATGTGAGCTTTAATTTAATTTATAATTCAAATTGCTTTTGCTTTATTACATGAACATAATTGACATTATTATTTTTAATCATAGAGCTATGGTTGCAAGTAGCATGGCTTGTGCAGATTTAATCATAGGCCATCCAAGTCAAAAAGAAAGTCTAAATGGATTATCCCACTCGTAAGTAGTTTATTATTTCTTACAAAAAATTTACAACAGTAATTATTATTATATGAGTACTGTACTTGATATTCAATTTCATATTGCCTTGTAGTCTCGTAGACAAGCTGGCGGCTGGGAGTGTGAATACTACGTGATGAAACATATGTTGAACGTGGTCTTCGCCACTATTATTGACGGATGGCAACAAGTAATAAATATAAAGTTTTGCACAAGTTAAATTATATTTTGTTTTGGTTGATGATTTAATGTAGAGTTTATTTAAACTTGTGCAGACTTTTGACGATCAAACTCCACTTGATAAAGAGGAGATGAAAGACGTGAGGGTTCGTTTTGCTAATTTCTTTTATGAGTATACTAGGCATAATAATATAGATTGTATATGATTTTTGCACTTGTATGTATTGCATGTGACACATTTTGGACTTTAAGTCATTGCACTTATAATACTGTATATATGTATTGTCATATAATATAGTTTAGTTATTCTGGACTTGTGTAACTATAATATTGTAATTCTGGAGTAGCAATATATGAGTTACATGTTTGAATCTGTTTCTGGTCTTGTGTTGTGTACTGAATTGTGAACGATATACTGCTTGATATGCTGGGGTGGGAAAGAACTATAAATATAACACACCATTTAAAAAAAAAATTTAATTTTAACATCGGTTGTTATAATAACCGATGTTAAAAGTACACTTTTAACATCGTGTGTTCTTAAACCCGATGTTAAAAGTACACTTTTAACATCCATTGCAGCTACAATGGATGTTAAAAGTGTACTGATCAGAGCACCTCTCAGGCTGAGACCATACTTTTAACATCGGGTGTGCCTATAACTGATGTTTAAAGTGTACTTTTAACATCCGATTTTTTATTAACCGAACTTTTAACATCGGTTGTAAACCGATGTTAAAAGTCACACTTTTAAAAGTCAGACTTTTAACATCCCTTGAATTAACGTCGCCTCCTTAATCGATATTAAAAGTCTTTTTTAACCGATGTAAAAAGTGCTTTCTGTACTAGTGATAGTAGTTAGAATTTTTTGTTCTGAAAAAGAAATTAAATAAAAGAAAATAAGTAGATTTGAAAATACATTTAAAAAATGACACGTGACACACAGAGGATGAGAGAGGTTATAGAAGATGTCTCACGTTTAGCAGTGAGAACTATAATTTAATATACAATATTGCTATATATTCGGTAGGAAGGATTAATTGTGCGAATATCTTCTAAAACAAGTTGTATCAATAGACATCAGGAATGACTGAGTTCAGCCATATAATAGCAGGGGATATGAATATTGTAAATAAAGTTAACCAATCAAAATTAGTTGCAAGAATTCGTTAACATTTAGAGCAATTCCAATGGGAGTTGCTTCACAAATTCTTAAAGTTAAAGACAAGTTCTTAGGTAGTTGCATGACACATATAAGAACAGTTGCTTCTATAAGCAACCGATTCTTATATAAGGATCACCAATAGAAAAAAGAAAGAGAATCACAATATGCAGCAGCCCAATCACATAAATTAATATTTTAAATTAAAACAAAAATAAATGTAAATAAAGATGTGAGATAACTGTTACGACCTGTGACGGATCCATAAATTTTGGTCAATGAGGGTAAGTAAATGGTCTAAAAATATTTTTACAAAAGAAAAATATTAATTATAAATATATGCATAAGCAAAAAAAAAATGATATAGATTACAAAAGATATAACATGATTCGGTTTTAATGTGAAATCTACGTCCATGGATGAGAAATAAGAAGCAAGCAATTCACTAAATAAAAGATCAGAGATTACAAAAATAATTTTCGCTCTCACCAAATCTTCAATTACACCTCTCACACAAAATACATACTCTCATGACAAAAAAAACATATGATACCTAAGCTTTTACAATGCCCTCTACGTATAATTAAATTATCTTTTGAACGTAAGCAAGCATATATATAGTCCCAAGACGAAAACAAATCAAATTGGGTACGTAAAAAAGAATTACAATTTGAGAGGCAAAAAAGGGACATGAATACCGAGTGGAACAGGTGTCTCAACACACACCTACTAGTATCCTACTTTGTCATTTGTGAGCAGGAAGCAAATTAATTAATACTGAAGATAGCGAGCCCTCCCTTCCCTCTCAAACCCAAGTAAGGTGACATCGTCGAACACTCCAGTCAGGAAGGGTAATAATATCCAGTCACGCCTCCAACATCATGCTCCTCTAAAACCAAAAGGAAATTAAAGAAGATGGAGCCTAAAATATATGATTCCCCTCTCCTTTTGGTGATCAGTGAATGAAGAAGAGGAGCTTGGACATACGTACATGCATGATGACGACGGGGATGGAAAAAGAATCTTTGTGGGCACACCGCCATTTTTTTGTTTTGGAACAATATTGTCTTTCTTTTCTTTTTCTTTTTTTAAACAAAAAATAATGACATGCAAAAGCAAGAATTAAACTCTATTCTTACATAAATAATCTAATAGTATTTGAAATCTTTATGCCACCAAAATAAGGATTAAAAATGAAATAGTATGAATTTATTCTCTTTCTTTTATCTCTTATCCTTATATACTCATCTCTCTTTAACTTTTAATATTCCTTTTCAATTTATATTTGAGTGATGATAATTTGATACGCGTGGACCGTTGAAACACAAGCACACACTAGAGAGAAATATTGAGAGGAAGAAGAAAGAGATACACTTGAATGAAAAAATTTATTCACATCACTTATCACACTTTCACTTATGCACCTACTATTTATATTGCTCTACGCATCTAATTCCCACATGGACTTTTAATCACTTATTAGTTACAACAACTTAACTAACTAACAAACCCTTAACTAACACTAACTAACACTAATTGAATTACCTAATCTGAATTATACTCCAACACACCCCCTTAATTCAGATTAGTAAAAACACAATAACTAGTATATCTCTTAAGAACACATTTTCCTGGATCCCATATTTTGAAGCATAACACTCCAATCATCATAAAAATACACACATAATCAATCTTGAAATTCTTAAACCAATTCGCACTACCAACCTGTGCTTTATCAAACTCAAATCTTGAAATTCTTGAATCACCCCTCCATTTTTCTTTGACCACACTACACTGGGCGATTCCACTCCTTGGCTTTGCAGAAACTTCAGAACCCAACACCTTCCTCCTCTTCGGGCGGGGTCCCTTCACGCTTCCCTTTTTCACGTTTCCTTCGTCGACCACCGTCATCTCAACATTGTTGTTGCATGCGGGTTCCAACTCGGAGACACCACCGCCATTGCGGACGATTGGGTCGGCGGAGGTTCGTTCTTTCTCCAACTCTTGCAAACTCACTTGCTGATCATAAGGCTTCTCTACCTTCTTTACTTTATCAGCACCTCCATAGGCTTTGTTCAAGATTTCTCAAGCTTCTTTAGCACTCTTAGCCAAAGAAATCAAATCAAAATTCCTGTCATCCACACATTGATGAAGGATGAAGAGAGCCTCACAATCTCTCTTCTTGGAAGCACTATCTTCCACATCTTGAATTCCTTCTAGCACAATTTCCAGCACATCGTGAAAATTGAAGATCACTCGCATCTTCACAACCCAATGATTGAAGTTCTTGTCATCAAGAACCGGCAAAAAGGCTGGAAAATCCTCACTCAAAATCGCGACAGCCATGGACACACCCTCATAGGTCCCTAATCGTGTAGCTCTAGATACCATGTTGAAACAAAAGCACACACTAGAGAGAAATATTGAGAGGAAGAAGAAAGAGATACACTTGAATGAAAAAATTTATTCACATCACTTATCACACTTTCACTTATGCACCTACTATTTATATTGCTCTATGCATCTAATTCCCACATGGAATTTTAATCACTTATTAGTTGCAACAACTTAACTAACTAACAAACCCTTAACTAACACTAATTGAATTACCTAATCTGAATTATACTCCAACATGGACAACATCAATTTTTTTATGGGGGCAAAATAAAAAAATAAAAAGAAATATTCATTTAAAATAAATTTGCTGTCACATCCATATAAATAGATCGATCTCTGGTTGTGACCCATTTAGTAAAAAGTAAAGAATGGTGACATAATATGGTAGAATCCATAAAAAATAAAGTTAAACAACTCTAATGAATTATACAATTAGAGACCTTGTTTGCATTATTCTTTAATATCTATATGGATGGAACTAAATTTCTTCGTACTATGCGAGGTCTAGGCCAGCTTAAACTCAATCTAATATTAATCGCAAGTTATTTATGGCAATTAATGTTATTAAAGGCCATGTTTGGGCCAAGGATTATATTAAGGGCCAATCCAGTTATTTTTTTTTTCATTTTCGTTTTTTAAAAATGTCTCTCTAGATACAAGAGTTATTGGGTAATTCTTGGATACAAATTAAGTTGGAGTAAATCTCTAATTTGATCTCTGAAATTGTAACACCGTATCAACCTTGTCCCTTATATTAACAGAATTCCAAAAACGTTCCTATAATTATTAAACGTTAATCAATCTAGTCCTTCCATTAATAATGTCAGGTACTAGATTGATTGAGGTCGGAGACTATAATTAATTGACATTTGGCAACTTCTAAGACATTTTTAAAATTTCTTTAATATGAAGGACAAGGTTGAGGTTGATATGGTGAGGATTTACTCAATTAATTTAACTGGACAACCATTTTTTATTATATGCCATACAACATGTGTGCCCATTCATTGATGCCATGCAATGAGACAATATCAAACATGATTAGTTCTTTCAGAACACTCAATTGCGTCCTTTGCGAGATTTCGACTGTTGTATCGATATCAACGACACGGCCTGCAATTAATGGCAACGTTGCAAACTTGCAACATATATAGAATATAGATATATATACACCTTTGGCATGTTCTTAATTAGTTGTCTAGTTCTGAGAGCTGCAGATATATACCTGCCTTATAAGCAAAGATGATTGCAGAAAATGATGGAATCCGCAGCAGAAAGAAAGTATCATCGATCAAGAGGACACCACATGTTTGTGGGTGTTAGGCAAAGGCCATCAAGGAGATGGTTGGCAGAGAATCAAGGACTCACTGCACAAGGTTAGGCTTAATTTGGCTCGGAACATTGGACACAGCTAGCTGAGGATCACGTGCTTATGACACTGTCGAATGTGCTTTGCGTGGTGCCAATGCCCGCACAACTTTGAGTTGCCAGAATCTGCATGCAAACACTAGTGCTGATGCAGGTAACAAACGTGCGTGGTTTGAACTTGTGGTACCAACTATATATATGCCAGGTATCATCGACCCTTTTTCATTTGAGGATGTGTGTGAGCCAGGTAGTGCAGGTGCAGATGATGCCCTTCTTGGTTGCTCGCAAGGCCAAACTGTTTGATCAAAAGGAAGTGAAGTTTCCCTCATCACCTTCAATTGTGGGTTTTGAATCTATTGTTACAAAATCAACTCAAAACTGTTGTGGGAATTTTTTTTTTGTAATCATGACATACGTATGAAATATTCACCACCGCTAGCGGTGAGGTTGGGCATACAAGGTATGTTCTTCCCTTTCAATCAGGTTTTCTTTATATACAAGAGTCAGAATTCGAACCCCTAACTACTTGCTTAAGATATCCGAATCTTTTACCACTCGGACCAATTATATGTTGGTAAGTGACGTGAGAATTTCTACACTGAATGGGCCTGGTTTTACACGTACCAGTACTTCACCTAACACTTGTGCTAAGAGCCTAAGACTGTGCTCATCCATAATCATGATCATCAAGGTGCTATAGCTGGTAATAATAATGCTGGATTCAACTCACAACAAATTAACTTGTCAACCCCCCCTCCACCCATGACAAGCATGACTTGGTCCAATAAAATAGCATATGAAATGCTTTGGCCTACACAAGTGAGCTAAGTTCCTAGAAGAGTTATGTTATTTATACAGCACAAATGGAACAACATTGAGATAACACACTCATATTTCAATACGTATCTCTACTTCACCTCAAAACATGTGATTTTTTGATACTTACTCACATGCATCTACTGTTGTCCCTTTTGTTATCCATAATTGTTGTTGAAATAAAGTTTCCTTTCCTTCAAAGTAGCTTTTTAATTTGCATCTTTAATTGCTGGCTTGATTGAGTCCACTATACATTGACATGACATATTCGGATCATCGGACATCTACTAGCAACAGGCCAAGCCAATATGGTGGGCATGCAATTGCCTCTTATAATTGGTGGTACAACTGAAGGATTTTGGACATCTGAGCAGCAAAAATTCGTGCGCTGTGAGAACAACAGTACTAGTTGCTTTTGGGATCCTGTGCTCCATGTGTCCCCTGAGCTCGCTTGACTCTTAAATATAAAACCATTTATTTATATATCTTTACGTAAAAATTAATTAAAGTTTTTGGGAGAGTTGGTAAATGACATGATATGAGCCTCCATGACCACCCTCATTCTTTTGATAGAAAAAAACATAAATTTTAGTATAATTAGGTAGGTGGGTATTTATCCATGCTTCAAGTCCAAAAGACTCTCACACAAGAGAGCACATTAGATATATAAAATCCTGCATGTACCAATTATTTAATTAATAGTTTAAACTTCTAGGAAAGTTGCTTCATGCTCAATAACTCCGTGAAAGAAATCTAAAATAATCAAATTCTTTATATTAATCTACTAATCATTCTTTTAATCTGATCTTATATAAGACTCTCTTACCCCAACATGTGGTTGGTCCGAGTAGTAAGGGACTCAGACACCTTAATCAAGTGGTCAGAGATTCGAATCTTGACTCTTGGGTATGGAGAAAATGTGATTGGGAAGGGAGAACTCACCTTATGTGTCCAACAAGTTCATCGACAGAGATTAGTCACTGTTAATAGTGGTGGATACTTCGTACCTATAACATGATTATCAAAAAATAAGACCCTCTTAAATGTACTTAAATATTTCACTAATTTTTTTTAATGAGAGAAAAAGAATGTTGAGTGGATTCCCTCCCTTGGATATGTAGCCGTAATTCTGATCATTTTAATCTGTAATGCATTAATTTATTTTAATCCATGGATTCCCTCCCTCCAATGGTTTTTTGTAATGATTCATTCACACTGGTAAATAAATTATTTTCTTTTTATTTCTTGGGGTTAAAGATGTAGTAGTTCTTTACCTTTTTCTTTTGATGAATAAAAGTTTAGATTAGGAAAAGGAATCAAACCTAAACCACAACGAGTATGAATGGAAGGCTTGATCACATGTGTCAACCCCTGTTGGTTAATAATAATTCATTACTTGACTTTATTTTACTTCACCAAACGTTTGTTAATTCTTAAATGACAAGAAGTTTTTATTAGCCAAAAGATTTCAGAATCTTAACCAAATTTTTATTGAAAAAGGATTATAGGGTGGTCTTACTTACCAAAAACTCAAAAAGTGTCATTGGCATATTCATATTAGAAGCACACTAGAGTTTTCAGGATTTTAGTATTTAATGTGTCCTTGTTAATAAAAAAAATTACGAAATTACCACTTCAAACGTTATTTTGGCACATCAAACGAAAAACCAAACATATTCTAAATGATAGGTCCCACGTTTGATATTATCTAATTGAAGGAACATTTGTACTGAGATGTCTTGATTCGGCTCATGGGATCCCCCTTTGTAAATTCTCTTATGTAAGTAAAAATCCTAAAAAATTTAACTGATCAAGCGTTATCACTTTCATTGGCTTTGGTGAGATATGATAAGATCTGGTAGGCGATGGAAAAATAGTTAAATGACTATATACAGTGATAGGCATTTTGAAGGACAGGGACTTCGACAAATCTAAGAGAGGCATAATCTATGGTTATAATGGACGAAACTTTTTGCATGTTTGCATTCCTTTTTCTTATATCTATGTGAGGAGAATCCATGTTGCATCCTGTCAGTTGCCCTTACAGAAAAACAAGTGCTAATACTTAAATATTGTTGAAAATGAATGGCCCCGGTTACCATATATAACTCTTAATATTCACAAAGAATCATGGAAGCGTATTAAATGGACAGTGCAGCATATATTTTTTTGGTCTGTCAGGTACCGCGGAGACTAATTTTTCGAGGTATTCGATGACAGAGTTGACCTCTTTTAGCCATATTTTTCCGTACAGAAAAGCCAAGGATCGAGTCATTGACCACTTGTTTAAAGGGCCCGAACCCATTACCACTCGGACCAACCACAATCACATGAACAGTGCAACATATGTTTATACTTGGTATGTATCTTGGTGATTTAGGAAATTTTCTAGAAAACTTAGAGATTAAGGAGTTTTGGTTATAAACAAAAATAGGAGAAAATTTAGGTGCAGTTCGTTAGATGTTTGTGATGTTGTTTTCCAATAAGAATAGGACATGTGCAACAACTATTACTTATGTTATATTTTTATTGACACTACAACAGAAAAGGGCTTTACCAGGGTTTTTTTAGGCCTTCGCTAACGCTTTCAGGCGCTAGCTATCTATCCGCTAGCAAAAGGAAGGAAAAGTTCGCTGATAAAGGTGCAAAAATGTCAGTGCTCCCTTGAAAAAGCGCTAGCAAAGGTTCTTAGCGCCAGCAATTGTGCACCTTTGCTAGCGCTTTTCCAAGGGAGTGCTGGCAATTGTGCACCTTTACCAGCGCTTTTTCAAGGGAGCGCTGACAATTCCCTTAAATTTTTTTTTATATATTTACATTTGTTTTATCTATTTCCCCCTGCAAACCAAAACAATTTGCAAAATCAACACAAACAAAACAAACAATTAAGATACAGATGATTCAAAACCAAACAGGTGAAATAAATTGACACAAGCATAATGAATGTATAATAGAAGAGAAAATTATGGCAGTAGTTGAGAAACTCAAATTTGCTAATAATCAAAATCAAAAGCATTGGGTGGTAGTTGAGAAACAACCAAAATTTCAAGCATAAAAAAGAACAAAAAAGGGATTTCTAATAATCAAAATCAAAAGAACAATGGTAGTAGTTGAGAAATTCAAAACTTAAAATCAAAAAAGGGAGAAACTCACAAAGAGAAACTCAAAAGAACAATGGCAGGAGTTGAGAACCCAAGCAGAGAGGAGTGAACCCTCGCAGTGGAAGCAACAATGGAAGCGAGAAGAGAGAGCAGCGAGCAGGAGGTTGCGCGAAGGAAGAATGGCAGGAAATTAGGGAAGGTTTGAGGGTCGCGGTGGTCCTTTTGGTGCAGCGAGCAAGACGATGGTGACGCGGTGGTCCTTTTGATAATGTGAGCAGGACGATGGTGGCACGGTGAGAGGCTTAAGGTCGCGGTGGTGCACGAGCAGAACGACTGTGGGGCGATGAGGGTCGCAAGAAGGAATATAGAGCTCTAGACGCGCGAGACTAGATTGAAATTGAAAAGTAACCTGTAGGTGAGAAATTTAAATATTAGAAAAGAGACATTGTCAGCGCTTTCTACACCTTTGTCAGCGCTCTCTAAAGCGCGTTGACAATTCCAATAATAAGAGTATTCCCAGCGCTTTCTTAAGAAAGCGTTTGTAAAGGTTCTACACCTTTGTCAACACTCTTTTTAGAAAGCGCTGACAATTCCCATAATAAGAGCATTACCAGCGCTTAAGAAAGCGTTGGTAAAGTCTCCCAATTTGCTAGCGCTTTCTTAAGAAAGCGCTGAAAATATTCTTCCGCCTCATATTTTCTAGCGTTTCACGGGGAAATGTTGGTGAAGGTAGCGTCAATTATTCCCTAATGTGGCGTAGTGTAATAAGTTGTTACACATATATTCTTCTCATTAAAAAAAAGCACAACAAACACCTAAAGAACTGCATCTAAGTTTAATCAATGAAAATAATGACTGAAGTGTCTGAGACACGGATGAGTTCTTTGGGGTACGTTATAATAGATAGTGAACATGGGGCTTTGCAGTGAACGCAAGCATATACCAAACCATGTTAAGTTCTCGGGTTTTGTAATTTATATTGTCATCTGTTAATTTCCTTTATATTGTTATTTATTTACTAGATTTGTACGAGAGTTTTTGGGTTACTATTTCGCAGAAACTCTGGTCTTTTTTCAACAGGAACCTCTTCAGAAGCTTAAGACCTAGACAGTTAATATATCAGTCTCTAAAATACAATATTGTCACTTGCCATGGTAAAACTATACTATCATCCAATTACAAGTTATAATATCCTCAAAATAGTTTGACTTATCTGATACAAGGGTACTCAAGCTCTTTTCATTAAAGATGGTTCAAGAAGAGTTTAAACTATTTAATGATATGTTAACAAATGATTGAATGACAATAATTTTTTTTTTACACAAGCACACGAAAATTAATAGTCTTAAGTATTAGTTTGTTATGTACCAAATCAAGTATTTGTTTGGTATAAATTGAAGGTTATCAAATGTGTTTTCATACAAAAATTCCTTAAAGATTAACAACACAAACATGACATTTGAATCCTAAATTCCGAATCCCAACCCTAATGAGCCCCCAAGTTCCAGGGCATATTGCTGACCATGTTTAAAAGAGTTTCCCGTGCTTTGCATCACTATATTCTCCTAGTTTTCTGCTGCTGATTTTGAAGTGACAAAATTGCTCTGTGATTTGACATTTTGTTCTGGATCTTCATGCTTTTAATGTAGGGCTGCTGCTCATACTAATTCAAAAGATAAAGAAGTATTAGATGCCATGTATGTACATGAAGAGGGGGAGAAACACCATTTCTTCCACAGTTCCACCCAAAATATGCCTGTCATCAATCACCGAAAGTTCAAATGCAGAAAAGGGTAAACGAACATGGACAAATATGAACAGCATATCCGGTTTCCTACCTAGATGAAATGTAAATATCAAAACCTGGGGCCTAAATTAGGCCAATAATATCAATGGACATGAGTTTAGAAACAGCCTAAAAAAATGTCGGTTAAAGTGATAATTTGGTCTCTATACGTGACACGGATTCTTCATTTAGTCCCTACGCATAAAAAAAATTGGAAATGAGTTCTTACATGTGTAAACGTAGCAAATTCGGTCCCTATATGTGTAAATGTTAGCAAATTCGTCCCTGCCGTCAGTAAATTGGTCCTTATACATGATACAAATTTTTGATTTGGTCCCTAAACCTGAAAAAAAAAAAAAATTAAAACGGTTATTATATATACAATGGATAAATAATTTTGTCTTTGCCGTTTACCAAAGAGCTCGGATCCAACTAAAGATTTTTTTCGTATTGAATATTTTTTATATATTATATCAATCTATTTCTTCTATTGAGAGTAAAAATTGTATAATTTGATCCGTAAATGGTTTTATATTATGAAATTATCCAAGTTGACTCTCAACATAAGAAATAGATTGATATAATATATAAAAAATAATCAATACGAAAAGAATTTTTAGCTGGGTCTGAGCTCCTTGGCGGACGATAAGAACAAAAGTATTATTTATTGCACATACAGGGACCAATTTAATTTTTTTTTTCAGGTTTAGGGATCAAATCAAAAATTTATGTCACATATAAAGATTAATTGGCTGACTACGGAGACTAATTTGCTAACGTTTGCACATGTAGGGACCGAATTTGCTAACGTTTACACATGTAGGGATTCACTTCTAAATTTTTTACGTATAAAGACTAAATGAAGAATTTGTGTCACGATCAAATTATTACTTTAACAAAAAATGTTTGATCCCTCAAAATGATTCTCAAATAATCTCCTACTGTGGAATAGGATCGGATATCAGTCAAAACAAAGCATGTGGAAGACCATATTCCACACACAGATACACATATTAAACTAGAATAAGGTTAAGTCCCCAAGTTGGCCCCTGAAATTATAATGTTATATCAATTTGGTCCATCATATTTTTGAACTTCCAAAAATATCTCTGAAGTTGTCAAATGTTAATTAATTTAGTCCCTCCTTTTCCTTTGATACGAACCTTATAATTTTAAGAACCAAATTAATCATAGGGACCAAATTGATACGACCGTATAATTTGAAAGAATAAATTTGGGATTTATTCAATAGAAAAATGTTTGTATACACACTACACATATATTACCTCACATTTACACAATTCTTACCATTTAATTACAACTCGTCTTACCTTGTACGCTTATACTCTGAGTCTCTGATTCTACCACCTCAGCATATATGAGGACATGTGACTCATTGGAGATGTATACCAAGCATTTTCCATTAAACTACTATCAAATCAAGTTGCTTGTTTGATTTGATATGTAGAATTTAATCTTGCTTTCTTGCCACTTTTTCAGTTATACTGGAATATATTATATATAGCTCTATGTTGTGTTGCATTACAGCCGTAAGAACTTTTTTTGAAAAAGAGAAAGATAGAGGGAGACCTCACTCTGCTCTGAAGAGCACTGAAATAGAACTGCATTTCTGAAATGAAGACTTGTGATGAATGGAAACCATTTCTGGTAATGATAGCAATTGATTTTTCTCTCACCATAGTGAACATTCTTCTCAAGAAAGTCCTTGAAGAAGGAATGAACCATTTGGTTTTTATCACATACCGTCTGTCAATTTCTTCCATTTTTTTAGTCCCAATCAGCTACTTTTGGGAAAGGTAGGGCCCCTCAATTCCTAGATTTAGTAACCTTTCTATTTTTGAAAGTTTTTCATATGGTTAGCATGCAGATAGCCAAGTTGCAGCAATCAATGACTTTGAAATCTCCCACTTGAACATGAATTTTTTTGTCTTAGCCTCAAGAATGTTAACCTAATAATCATTGTTATCCAAGATGAATGCTCAAATAAACCCATGCATACCACAAGGGAAGTTAGAGATCTTATAAATGTATTTTGTTGCAGAAATGGAAGACCACAGCTCACATTTCGAATTTGTTGTTACCTTTTCTTTAGTGCCATTGTTGGGTTAGTCATAAAAATTCAATCTTTCTTTGTGATTCCATTTCTCACTATAGTTGTTTTTCGTTCAAATTATGTTTTATGGTTAACATGATTGTAGGAAAACACGTAATGAATACTTTCCTTGTAGGGCATCAGTCACACAATACTTCTTCCTCATGGGGATTCAGTACACCTCTGCTACCTATGCTTGTGCCTTTGTCAATATGGTGCCTGTGATCACATTCATTATGGCATTACCATTTGGGTATGAAACCATGACTATATACATCACCTGAATCATTCCTATATATTGGTTGTAGTGACAACTGCGTTATCTAATCTTTTTTATTCTTGATTCTACTACAGATTAGAGACTATTAACATTAAATGCAACAGTGGGAAAGCAAAGGTTGTTGGTACATTTGTGTGCATAGGAGGAGCATTGTTGCTGACATTTTACAAAGGAAAGCCTTTGTTTAATTATTCTCACTATCAGTCTGCAGCTCCAGTGTCCATGAGATCTGCAATGAAGCAAGCTTCTCCTAATAGATTAACTGAGAAATGGACTATTGGTGTAATAGCTTTGATACTGGGAACCCTGTTTTGGTCTTCATGGTATATTTTACAATCAAATATATGCAAGAGATTCCCATACCAGTATTCTAGCACAGTCATCATGAACTTCTTTGGAGCCATTCAATCAGCTATCCTTGGCTTTTCCATTGACAGGAACTTGTCCATGTGGGTTCTTAAGGGAAAGATACAAATAATCAGTGTTCTGTATTCTGTAAGTACAATTTTTCAAGTTTAAGTATTTCCAATGGTGTAATTCATTAAAGATGCTTAACTTGCCCTTTATCGGTTTCACCATATCACATCACCACTTTTTACTTTATTCTATTTTAAGCTAACTATTCACTCGGTGTATGTTTGGAACCACGTTCCACAAGCTTAGAATCGATTTTGAAATGCAGAAGCTACTCTTAACATACGTCCAACTTTTGCAAATTGTGTTTTCAAGCACACGCTCTAATGGTAAAACTCTAAAAACTCTTCCAAATGGGGTTCCACAAGTTACCCCACTTCTAATGTAGTTTATTTCTTCTCTTTGTTTTATGATTTTTTATTAGTTTTATAGCAGTCATCCTTACATGTGAATGACACATCATGTTATTGCAATGGTGCAATCCAGCAAGAGCCGGTTCTTATTTTTAATAGGAACTAGTTAAGCAACTCTCATTAGATTTGTTTTTAGGGAAAGAATTAAAAATTAAAGAAAAGATAAAAGCATCTGATAATGTCCATTCTCCAAATCCAAAATATGCCTTACTCGAATACTAGAAAATCTTACATTGAGTTCTGGGTGTCAATTAGTGGAGTGATATTTGTATAATTCATGCATCAAAAGGGAGGGAAAAAAGGTAATGCTGACTATAACATATTTAAGAAGTTTGTCAACAAAGTGAAAATATTGTGTTTGCAGGGGATAATTGGATCAGGCTTGTGCTGTGTAGGCATGTCATGGTGTGTCAAGAAGAGGGGTCCTGTTTTTACTGCAGCATTTAGCCCTCTTGTTCAGATAATGGCAGCCATGATTGATATCCCGGTCTTGCATGAGCAGCTCCATCTTGGAAGGTGAATTCTTCTACCAGTTACTGACATGTTAGCACCCACTCAACTCTCAAGTTCTTTTAGTGATTACAAATAAATAAATAAAATCAATTACGCTTTTACTGTGTAACTAAACATAAGAATTATCTTAAGAAGGAAATACAAAAACTGCTACCCTTTAAATGATTTTCATCAATTGTGGTTGTTGTTTAGCGTGATTGGATCCATGTTGGTGATGATCGGATTATACATTCTTCTATGGGGTAAGAGCAAGGATATGCAGAATGGTGTGATCAAAGTAGTCGAAGAAGTTGAAGAAACGAAGGAACAAGAGCAGCAAATACAACATATTGCTGTTTCCTGTGATTCACGGAGTCACTGAAACCAAGTTTCATTTATATATTTCTCTGTGTTGCCAAATCACAACTACTCATGTACTAATGAAGGTTTGTATTTAACGAATCAATACTTTTAAAAGCGCGTCATTTACATTATTTTCATCCATCTACAGCTCCACTGGGAGAGCACATTGCAGGGATAGGGGCAGAGCACGTTACAACACGTTAACCTAACTAATTATCGTTAATAACTTTTACTGGACCCTTCGTTGAAAGCTAAAAGAAAATGTCAACAATATTTTTGAGCAAAGACAGATTTTGAACCCCAACAATTTGGCAGGTATCCAATTTAGTGAATGAAAAAAAAAACTTATCTATTACTTCTTGACAATTATAAAACAGGGACATGTTATTCCTTCCGTTGTTGACCATTTGGAATGCTCCGTTAGTTTATTGATGTGAACCATTAACTAGCCCAACTATCTGTTAACTTGTCCCACACGTGAACAGAGCCATTTTGTCAGCAAGAATAAATACTCAAACTATTTCCCGACAAAAAACGTGAGACCCAATTTAGTCCCTCAGAATAAAAATGTCCGCAAAATAAGTTTAGGATAACTTAAGATCAAATTATAACCTTAGATGCTTTATTAAAAATCACAATACAATACATTCATAATTTTAAAACTTATGATTTTCAATAACACATTTTAATTTTCATTCTTTAATCAATACTTCAAAGAACAGTTAACATTTACCTTAGTTTCTTTCTCCCAATTTCTATAAAAACAAACGTAGATTCATGAATAAAAAATGTTAATAAAAAGACTTGAATAGCGTAATAACTTAGACATAAATATTTAATACGATATTTTATTTTTATTATCTATCCATCCAAATAATATATAATAAACACAATAAACTTGAATAATATATAATTTCGGGGGACAATTTCAGGACATTTTTTTTTAGAGACTAAAGTGAGTCTCGTGTTTTTTGTCAAGGACTAGTTTGAGTATTTACTCAAATAAAAATAAAATATCTTATTAAATATTCAAGTCTAAATTAATACATTTTTCAAGTCTTTTTTTAACATTTTTTATTCGTGAATCTATGTTTATTTTAAAAGAAATTGGGAGAAAGAAATTAAGGTAAATGCTAATTGTTCTTTGAGGTATTGATTAAAAAATTAAAATTAAAATGTGTTATTGAAAATTACAACTTTTAAAAGTATGAATGTATTGTATTGTGATTTTTAATAAAGCATCCAAAGTCATCATGAACTTAGGTTGTAATTAGGTCTTAGGTTATTCTAAAATTATTTTGAGGACATTTTTTTTTTTGAGCAACTAAATTTGGTCTCGCGTTTTTTGTCGGGAACTAGTTCGAGTATTTACTCTTGTTGACAAAATGACCGTATCCATTGAGGACAAGTTAACGGACAGTTGAGCTACTTAACGGTCCATATCAGCAAACTAAAGGAGCCTTCTTACCGGTCATCAACGGAAGGACTAAGGTGTCCATGTTTTGTAATTGTCGAGGACTAACGAATGAGTTTTCTTTCTTAGGGACTAAATTGGGTACCTCGCCAATTGTCAAAATGGGTCTTTACTCTATATTTTTTTTAACACATTTTTTTATTATTGAATAGCTTTTATGTAAAACCCTTTGAATTACATGTGTTCCACTACAAAAAAAAAGGCTTTTTGCCATCGAATATTTGCGACTGATACTACTCTGTTGCAATAAATGCGACTGAATTTGTAACCGTTGATCAATCAGCAAAAAATAAGTTAAAAAATAGCCTTTGCGGTCGATTTTGCAATCGATTTGCCCGTGGCTATTTGTTTTTGTCAAAGCAGTGAGAAAATCGGTCCCAAACATGAAACACAATTGAGTTAACTATTTTTCCACCAATTTTGCAAGGACGAGGGCGATAACATCGCATCTCCATGATCATCTTCATCATTATGTATTTTGGTTTTATTTTCATACATTATATATGTATTTGATACTGTTTTATGAATTGATATACAATTTTATTTGAATATATCATGTTTGTTTTGATTTTCTTTAATTTTCAATGCAAATTTTAAAATTTGTGCCACCAATAATCAATCAAAAAAATAATATTTATTATTTTAATTAAATAAATTTTAGTTTTAATATTATTTCAATTTTTTTGAAAAATATAATTAAATTTGCGACCGATTTTGTCACACTGTATTTGGTTGCAAATTTGTATTTCAGATGTAACAGTCATATATTTTGCGACCGATTTTGTGGACAGCCTGATAGGTCACAAATTTGGTTGACAAACAGCAAAACAACCAACTAATTTGCAACCGATGTGGAAACCTTGCGATCGATTTTGTAGGTCGCAAATTTGCAACCGCTTACTAAATTCGGTCACAAATAAGTTTGCGACAAGGCTTTTATCAACCGAAAAATGAATCGGTGGCAAACCTTTTTTGCCACCGATTGTGGAGGTGGCAAATTACCCATTTTTTTGTAATGTTCACTATCTATTTTAGTTATTCTTATATGAACTTCATCTACTAATAAAGAGTACTAAAATAGTATTGAAAATAGTGTCTTGTTAGCATTTCTTTTGCTAGCATATTTGCACTAATTTTCAACATTCTCTTTTCAATGCATTCTTTATTATTATGTCGAGATCACGTGGAACCTAGTAAATAGAGAGTAGAGTCGTGTGGTTTATTGCATTATGCATAAAATTCACTCAATAATAAAAAGTGTATTAAAGAAAAGGTTGATATGAGTATGTTGCTAGCATTTTTCATAACAAATAGTAATTGAGAGGTGTTCGTGGGATGGGTGGGATGATTTTAGCTTGCCTTGAACTCGACCTGGTATTTCGATAAGGACATAAAGAAGTGAAAAACTAAAACTAAGGTATATTTTATAATTCATATTTCAAAACAAATAACATCAATATAAAAATATTATCATATTATGCAAAATATTATTGATTTAAGTCGGAAAATCTTATTATTTATACGTAATAACTAATTATTAAAAAAGAAGAAAATTTAAAGAATATGGGACATAGATTGTGTTAGGGTAACCCAAAATATAATTTGAACCAAATCCAAAAATACAATGAGTTTAGTTTCTAAAACTCAAGCTCATTATAATTATGAAAATGCTAATGAGTGCTATTGAAATATTAGTTAAGGAATTAAAAAGAGAATTTTTTATTAAAAATTGATATATTTACTATTCAAAGAAATAATATATTTAATTTTTTAATGAAAACTTATTTTTTTTTATTTATATTCATAATCAATGTTCTTAGGACATAACCCTTATAATTAACTACAATCGAGATAAGTTGATTAATAGAAAAAGACACGTGTTAAACGTTCTTAATCTCCAATGCATTAGATGATATTAGGGCTCCAAGGATTGGGATCTCCTCCTACTTTGAAAGAAATGATCCTATTGAAAAGAAAAATACACAAATTTATATAGGGACCCATTATGTATGGTTGTAAGAAATACCCGTTATATTTCAAAAATAAATTTGTATCTTAGTCTCTTGTACGGGATGGTGTCCTATCCTTCTAAAATCCAAATCCCTGCTCCGATACCTTTTCATTAATGGTAGAGTTTGTTGGCAATTCCATATGGTCATCCTTATTAATGTGCGAGAGTTATTGCCATCGAACGTTACCAACACATATCTTCATTGAATTGTTGTCAGGTCTTGGTCTTGTTAACCAGAGTTTTCCAGTCAAAAAAAAAAAAAAACACAGAGTTTTTAAAGTATGGAGAATAAAAAAAAAATATTATATCGAAGGTGATGCATTTGATAGAGGGAGAGATAAGTATTGTAATTGAAGTACGGAGTAGTTTTTGAAGGTAGTACACCAAAAAAAAGTTTTGTATGGTAGACTTACTCCAATTTTATTTCAGAAGAAATATTCATTAACAAGATCCTTAACATATTGTTTAAAAAATAAAAAAATAATAAAATTTAGTGGAAAAATTAGAAATGGAAGTTTTCCATATATTGCGAATCAATTTTTCATAAAATTTTGTCATTTTAATTTTTTAGTTAATATCTAAAAAACATTTATTAGTATTTTTTAATAATATTAAGGATCTTGTTAATCAGTATCCTAAAAATATTGATTAAAGAATCAAAAAATAATATTTTTATATTAAAACATATAACTTTTAAACTTTCTGAATATTAAATACATTTCTTGTCAATATAAAATTTTTATCATTGATTTCTTAATTAAGATCAATAAGATATATGTTAGTATTTACCTAATATTAATACAAAGATTTGACTACTGTTCTATGCCAACATTAATGCCATTTTTATTATTGTTATGGGCAATCATTTTGTTCATGTTTTAATATCAGACGTGTTATTTGAGTTTATAGATTTTCATAATATTAACACGTTTGGACATTAATCAGGATTTCGACCATATTAATTAATTTGTCAAAGAGTACATGACATCATTAATCAAAATATAAGTACGACATTCATTAACCAAGTTATTTAGTACATATAAATAACATTTTTGTTTTTTTTTTTTTTGGGTATCAACCATTTTTGTTTTAATAATATATCATATTTTTACCACCCCATCAATGCTGCCTTAGTAACCGTGCCATCATTATTACGACCGAGGCCTTCCCTTCTCAGTTTTCAGTACTTTTCACACAAACAGATTGCGTTACCTACTCACTCACACGGTAAATGCTGAAGTGTTTTTTACTATATCATTCAATGACACATCAGCTAAGCAGTTTCAAATAGTCGACAGATGTTATCACCTTTCCACGTATCGAATCGTCGAATAAGCAATAGTTGATCGATCACGTGACTTGATTGCCCTTTTTCTCCGATTGCACGTGTTTAAGAATCTTCAGCCATTCAACTCTCTTGAGTTAATGCTTTTATGCGACTCAAATAATTTTCAGCTGAATCCATACAACTCTTAAAAGGTTGATTAACGTTCTTCTTCCTTATAAAATCTATTTTTCACTAAAAGTTGATATATTTAAATAAATTAATTAAATTTAAAAATAGATGATTTATGAGAAAAATAAGTAATTTTTAAAAAAAATTTGAAATTTGAAATTTATTTAAAAAGCTGTTAAATTATTTTGAAATCAATATCATTCTTATTATTTCACCCCTACAAATTAAAATTAACTATCAATCAAATATTATTAAATTAAATTATATAAATAATTTCATACCCTTTTTAGTAGTTTACTACATATAAACGATTTTTTTCAAGTAATCCAAACGAAATAGATTATTTTATTTCAGCAAACACATCCAAACATAAACCTGATTTTATTATAATCGATTATAACAATAATCATTATCTATATAATCGATTAATGAAATAATCAAATTTTCGCAACTGATTCAAACAGACACTAAATAGTCCCAACAAATTGCCTTACATTTTGAAAAAATGATAATCAATGCTCTAAAAACATATTTAAGAAATTAAAAAAGTAAACTTTTATGGAAAGTAGTATAGTTAGAGGTTTTAGTTTTACAACGAATTGATTTGCGGCTTATTTTTTATTTCTAACTTAAAATATTAACTAATTTTTTTATATAAGTCCGTAAATAACTTTGTGCTATAGTTGTTGGACTGTGCAATGCTTGGCTATGCATCGGTAGCATACATCTCAACATACTTTTTACTTCTCCAAACATGCAACTCTTTTGCAATAGTTGACCAAAGCTTTATGGAATACAAGCCTCATTGGAGATGCTTTAAGGCTTCCTTTGATATACTGTTTTTCGATAGAAAGAAAAAGAGAGAGGAAATGTATAATATAAAAGAGGTGAGAGTGGTGAATTTTGAACATATACTCCCTTCGTTATAATTTATAAACAAAATTTCACTCATATATAATAAAATAAAATATAAATAAAATTCATATATTTAATAATTATATGTCCAAAATATCCTTATTCCATTTATTAAGAGCAGCATCATCATTTCTCACTCACGTAGCCTATTTTCAATAAACACCCTCATTTATTAAGAGCAGCTCCATCACTTCACCACTTCCCACGTTTTTTTCATACGAGATAATTTATGTATTTTGATTGAACTTTTAAGTGAAATCACAAAAATTAAATGTTAATGAATAGTTATCTTAATAAGTGTGAAAATGATTGACTTTACGTATAAACTGTAACGAACGGAGTATATAATTATATATAGATAATTAGTAAGAATAAAAATTATTCAAAGATTATGTGTTCACTTAAAAAATTCGCATTCATTTATATTCTAATTTGGTCATTCAAGTGAAATATAATGATCATATATAGGGGCATATCTAGTGAGAGGGGTTTTTTATATAAGAGTGAGAGAATCAAATCTTGGCCATTAAAATCATACACGGATGGTCAAGATTAAAAGTTGGTTAGTGGTCATATGACCACTTAAAAAAGTCATGTGACTTTATGTTCTAATCTTGATCATTCATGGTTTGATTCAAAGGCTAAGATTTGCTCCTTTTACTCTCATATAAAAACACTCCTCTCACTTGATACATCTTATATATATATATATTATATATAGGGCATATCTAGTGAGAGGGGTTTTTTATATAAGGATGAGAGAATCAAATCTTTGCTATTAAAATCATACATGGATGGTCAAGATTAAAAGTTGGTTAGTGGTCATGTGACCACTTAAAAAAGTCATGTGACTTTATGTTCTAATCTTGATCATTCATGATTTGATCCAAAGACTAAGATTTGCTCTTTTCACTCTCATATAAAAACACTCCTCTCACTTGATACATCTCCTATATATATATATATATATATATATATATCCTCTCGAGATAAGTATTTATTACGAGACAATGAGAATAGTGAATCTTAGTTGTTGATTTTTATATAGTAACCAAAACTTGAATGATAAGTACTCTCTTCCAATTTATATATAAATAAAAAAAATTAATTTTACACGTATTAAAAAAATTAATTATATTAGTTTAATTGTTTTAATTTGTGTAAAAAATAAGTTATAGTCACTAAACTATCCTTTCTTGAAAGTGTATAATGCTCTTGGAAGTTGTGTCTTGAGATTATATAATGTTCTTGGAAAAATAAAAATAATAATTAACCAAATGATATTTTTAAAATACTAACTTTAAATATGATTGATTTGATTGATTTTTATTTATATTTGAATTCAAAAAATATAAATACCTTTTTATTTATATATAGGTCGATACTTTTTAAAGTGGTATTAAACAACTCATAATTTTAGTTATTTATGTATGATTATATAATCAAAATTTTACTCACGTCCACCTGTCGCAATTAATAAAAAAACAGCTCACCGAATATGCCCGGGTTCTTTGCTTAATTTTTTGACTTCCCTGCTCAATACTGCCCATCATTATATGAAAAATGTATATATTATTAGAAGCCTATAGTTATATTAATAAAATATGTATTGATAAAAAAAAAATATTAATAATTTTTTTTTTACAAGATTAATAAAATATTCATTTATATGGAATTTCGCATGTTCATGAATGCTTACCTGCATTTTTTTACTAAAAAAAATATTTATTCATTAAAATTAATAAAATACATCGAAAATAACACAAATTCAATATTGCTAAAAATCGAAAAAGGAGTACTAACAACACACTCTCTAACACATTCTTTTTAACACACATCCTCCTATTGGTTGAAATTCATATGGATCCCACTTGAATTTTGTAGGGCCCACATGAATTTCAATCAATATGAGAGTGTGTGTTGAAAAGTGAGTGTTAGAGAATGTGTTGCTAGCATTTTTCAAATCGAAAAAGATGAATCTGCGAACAAACTCACAGCACCCAGGTTAATAGTATAAAACGGCAAAATGCTTACAAATGTGACAAAATCAAAGTAACCAGAATACCTATGCCTCCGGATCTGCAACCTTGACGCCCAAATCTTGATTGAATATGTAATGAATCGAAGTTGATCTGTCAATCTGAACTAAACGAACACCACAACAAGACGAGAAACCAAATAACGCCCCACCAAGATGACGAACAAAACAACGCCGCACTCAGATGACGAAATCATGAAAAAACACGAAAGAAAAAATCAGATCTATATGAAAAAATCACTTATTTAAATAAAAGGAGAGAAAAATGATGTAGAGGGATGATTCCAAACCAAAAAATGGCCCAAAACCACCCTCTCCCATCAATGCTTACATGCATGTTATAAACTATAAATGCCTATGCTTATTCTTTAGTTTATTTAAAGAGTTTAATTGATATGTGTTGTTATCAGAGACGGATCCAGAAGTCTATCAAACGGGGGCGAAAATGATTAATAATAAATATTGAGTAACATAATTTTTTTTAAATAATTTATGTCATTTATTATATTAATTTTTACATTTATTTATTTTTTGGATTTAATTAATATGCACTGTCAGTGTAAAGATTTTTTTACAATGTTAACCAATTAAAAATTGACACATAAGTTAAAATATTTGACTCTTATCTTAATTAACTTAAAAGTCACTCATACCATTAACTCTTATTGATTGACAATATAAAAAACTTTACACTGACCATACATACCAATTAAGGTCTTCGTTTTTTCCTTTCCTTTTAAATTTTAAAATTAAATTAACAAATATTTGATATATTATATAGGTAAATGCTTGAAAATAAAAAATCAATGTTATATATACCAATCAATTATTAACAAAAATACATTAGGGAGGGAGGGGCTAAAGCCCCTGGATGCCCCTCCCTGCATCCGTCTCTGGTTGTTAGTATAAAACTTTACATTATTAATTAATCACAAATCATTTTCCATGTGATTTTTAAATTAGTTTTGATAAAAATCAAACATTTTTAATAATATGATAATTAATTATAATTGATTTTTTATATACTAACAATATATATCAACTAAAATTTTATTTAAATCAACAGTTTAAATGGAAACGGTTTCATGAATTCATGGAAACGATTTCGATAACGTACATGTATAAAACGTATATATATATATATATGTAAAACTTTAAAGCCGTATCCGGAACGGTTGAGCGCAATGACAGAGTGTATATGTAAGTGTCACCAGGGGAGGATAATCCGGTAGAATTGGGAACCTATCTTATTTTTCACCATTTGTTTGCTGCTCTCTTCACTACGTCTACATATGATGATTATTGTAAATTGAAAAAATACTACATGTAACGAATGACATATTACTATACACACAAATACTACTTTTTTTTTTTTAATAAGAAAAGACATTCATTCATTCAAATTGATAGAGTACATCGATGACATTACAGATCCAAAATTGCTAAAAATCGAAAAGGATGAAACTGCGAACAAACTCACAACATCCAGATTAAAAGCATAATATAGCAAAGTCAAATTGCCTACAAAAGTGACATAAATACTACTTAAATGCTTTCACTGCTCTACACTAAACTATTATCACTTTGGTTGTTGGTTATGATCATAACAATTTGAAATTATTATTGTATATATTGGATTACTAGCATATTTGCTTTAACTTGCGTGACTATAACACTGGCTCAAGAACTATGGCTTGTGCTTATTAGACATTATTGTAGATTTGTTCATCGTTAGTAACATAATTTGGAGTGAATTAATTTTATTGATAGTTGAAGTTTAAAGACTAATGAGAACAAATTAATAGTTAAAGATACTTATTTGTATAAAGCATAAAGTTTAAGGAATGTTAATGTACTTTCCCCCGAAAAAGAGGTTTATGATTATTATTTATCGTACTTTATTTTCTACCTTATTCTCCTAACATTATTGAGGTCATCAACAATATTTCTCTACAATAAATAGAAAAGTTTTCACATGATGACATGAGAATAACATTAGAGCATATCATATTATCTTGCTTATGCTAAACATGATGAAACTGTTTGAATTTCTTCTCTATTAAATATTACAATTAATATTGCTGAGATTGAAACAGAAATAATTGTTTTTGGTAGTATACTTTGACAATATTTGATCTCTTAAATTTTCTAAGGCCAATACCTAGTATTATTGACACTTTTTTTTTTTTTTGGTACAACACACTTCTTCTTTTGTGTAGGATGGATTCTTATAAATAAACTTTATATTATGCGGTATGTTCATTTTTATCCGTATATTTGTAAGACATTGCAGTTGCGGTTTAGGGACGAAGCTTGTTGATTATCGTCAAGCTAGGGACTAAGGGTGTATTTGGACATAAAGCTTATTTAAGCGTTTATGTAATAAACTCTTTTTAAATAAGCTAAAAACAGCTTATTTTCATAAGCTTCTCTGACAAGCTTAAGGAAATAAGCTAAAAAATGATTATGAAAAGATTATAAACTATTTTAATAAACTATTTACTTAGGTTTATTATCGTAAACTATTTTCATAAACTCTTCCAAACGTACTCTAAATACCGTTAGTTTCCTATTGAGCCAGAGATCAATAACATTTACATGTTTCATTACCCTAATTTAGAAACCTCGTCCTATATAAAAATTGGAATGAATTCTCTATCTTTTTCCGTGATAGGTAGGTGATTTTCCTCTAACAGGAGTGTTGGTCCGTCGAATGGACGGATGTACATCGGACAAACATGCATCAAGTGAATCGAAATCCATCCGACGGACAAACACTTCTGCGAAAGAAGTCACTCTACCTTTCTCACGCGAAAGGCAGAAAATCTAGTTCCATATAAAAACATATCAAAGGTATCTCATATATATTTATTTCTTTGACTACACTTTATGTCCCTCTTTTTACTTTATGACTAACTTTGGATTCGCACTGACCCCCACCCCATCTAGATGGAGGTGGCCCTCGATGGATGGCTACTATGGTTGCATATAAACCTGTAGTAAACTCTTTGTTGCATTGCAACCATAGGAACTTTTTCTGAAAAGAGAAAGATACAGGGAGGCATAGCTCGCTCTGAAAGCACCTAAATAGAATTGCATTGCCGAAATGAAGACTTGTGATGAATGGAAACCTTTTCTACTAATGATAGCAATTGATTTTGCTCTCACCATAGTGAACATTCTTCTCAGGAAAGTCCTTGAAGAAGGAGTGAACCATTTAGTTTTCATCACATACCGTCTGTCAACTTCTGCCATTTTTTTAGGCCCAATCAGCTACTTTTGGGAAAGGTAGGAACCCTCAACTCCTAGATTTAGTAGCCTTTTTTATCGTTAACATGCAGGTCGCCAATTTGCAGCAATGCAAGACTTAAGTTACCCACTTTTTTTTGGTACATTTTGAAGTTACCCCACTTGAAAATAAACTTTTTTGTCTTAGCCTCAAGAATGTTAAGCTAATGATCATTGCCATCCAAGATGAATGCTCAAAGCCTCAAATAGACCCATGTGAACAAGAAGGGAATTAGAGATCTTATAAATGTATTTTGTTGCAGAAATGGAAGACCACAGCTCACATTTCGAATTTTATCTTACCTTTTCTTCAGTGCAATTCTTGGGTTAGTAAAAAGAAAAAAAAAAATACAATCTTTCTTTCTGATTCCATTTTCTCACTAGTTTTTTTTTTTTTTTCTTTCAAATTATTTTATATATGCTTAACATCCTTCCTTGTAGGGCATCAGTCATACAATACTTCTTCCTTCTGGGGATCCAGTACACCTCTGCTACCTTTTCTTGTGCCTTTCTCAACATGGTGCCTGTGATCACATTCATTGTGGCATTACCATTTGGGTATGAAACTATGAATATGTACACCAGCTGAATTATTCCTAGTCAAATGCAGGATAACTCATCATCTATTCTTTTTTCTCTTGATTCTACTACAGATTAGAGACTGTGAACCTTAAATTCAAGAGTGGAAAAGCGAAGATTCTTGGTACATTTGCATGCATCGGAGGGGCATTGTTGTTGACACTTTACAAAGGAAAGCCCTTGTTTAATTATTCTCACTATCAGTCTGCAGCTCCACCTTCTCCTACTGGAACAACACAGAAATGGACCATTGGTGTAGTAGCTTTGATTCTAGGAACCCTCTTTATGTCTTCATGGTATATTTTACAATCAAATATAGTCAAGAGATTCCCATGCCAGTATTCTAGCACAGCCATCATGACCTTCTTTGGAGCCATTCAATCAGCTATCCTTTGCTTTTGCACCAGCAGGAACTTGTCGATATGGGTTGTTAAGGAAAAGATACAAATAATCACTGTTCTATTTTCTGTAAGTACACCTTTTTTTTAGAGGGAGAGAGAATCAAAGTTTGGCTTTTGTTTGGGAAATTGGGTTACATTTTCAAGACCATTTTCTATTTTCACCGAAAATGAAACATGAAATGACAGAAAATGATCAAAGCAATCAGGCCGGGTTCCAATTTCTGATTTGGGTTATTATGTTTTAAAATATAAAAGACATAAGCATCTAAGAATAGCCATCCTCCAAAATATGCCTTATTAGAATACTAGTTAATCTTGGTAAAAATGAGGGTGTTGATTAGTAGATATTTGTAGAACCCATACATATTGATCAAAAAGGGAGTGGAGAAAAGGTGATGTTTAACAGAATATATTTTAGGAGTTTGTTAACAATGTGAAATGTTTTGTGTGCAGGGGGTGGTTGGATCAGGTTTATGCTTTGTGGGCACTTCATGGTGTGTTAAGAAAAGGGGTCCTGTCTTTACTGCAGCATTCAGCCCTCTTGTTCAGATAATGTCAGCCATGATTGAGGTCCCGCTCATGCATGAGCAGCTCTATCTTGGAAGGTGAGTTCTTCATCTTCTACCAGTTACTGACATGTTAGCATGCACTTAGCTCCCCACGCAAGTTATTGATGAAATTACATACCAATTCAGATTTGTAGCTAAACAGAAAATTTAGAAATAAGAAGGAAAAAACCACCCTTTAAGTCTGATTTTTATCATTGTGGTTGTTGTTTAGTGTGATGGGATCCATCTTAGTGATGATCGGATTATACATTCTTCTATGGGGTAAGAAGAAGCAAGGAGATGCAGAATCAAGTGATCAAAGTATTCCAAGGAATTGAAGAAATGAAGGAACAAGAGCTGCAAATACAACATATTGCTCTCTCCTATGAGACTGAAACCAAAACTTACATTTATAGATGATTATTATTATTACTATTATGTGTTACCAAACCACAACTTACTGCACTTAGTACTCAATTACTCATGGAACTTTGTACTTAACGAACCCCTACTTTAAGCGATCCATAATGACAATATACATTTTCAATTTTCATTCATACGATCTTTTGGAGAAATCTAGGTGAAATGTGAAAAGAAGAATTGCCATGTCCAAAAGTCAACACAAGATGTTGATCTTAACCGAAAACTGGGGAGAGTCGAGTAGGGAAGTCAATCAGTCATAACTCATATCAGGATAGGTAAATCCTCTCATACTCGATGGGCAACTTTATCCTGTCGATGTGACTCAATCATATGGTGAGAATCATTTGATTTGACCCATTAACATAACTTATTTAATTAAGGTGGCACATTCTAATTGGACAGAATAACTTTTACCCCATAATTATTGGGATACCAGAGAAGACATCATCAGGATAACCCACTTTGACCTGTTCAACGTTGACTGGACCTCTGGACTAAGTGCAGGTTGAACCTCCTCGTCATAACAGTTGAAACCCCCGAAAAATAAGGATACACTACATATAAGCACTTATTGTCGCAATCAAAATCACGAAGGAGACAACGAAAAAAAAGATTTTATTAAAATACATGAGGAGTTACCATCAATTTTATTTAATTCAGGAAAAAAATTGACAAACATTTAAAGAATGATCTTTGGAACCAAATCAAGTTCGAAAGCCGTTTGCGTATAGGGAAGGATGAAAACTTAATTCCATAGCATCCCTAATACACCCGTTAAAAAATCGGTTACCCAAATTAATTGTACAAATGTTCAACAAATTTTAAAGTTCTTATTTTACCCCCTTAAAAAGGAACAAATTTTTGTTTAGGAAAAATGAATCAGTGACATAAATTTTCTTGAAAGGTACTTACGTGATCATATGGACAAGTTAGAAGGTCTAATTGTGAAAGAATTATTTTCGTGAGACCCTCGTCAAAGTGCTGACTAAACATCCAACATAATTAAAATGCTTTCCTCTCAAAGTGTGCTCACCTCCATTGACTCGCAAGAAGAGTGTGCCCCTACTTTTTCGAGAAATTAAACCGGTATAGAGCCCTCGCTAACAAATAAAGGATGTGAGAATCTTGCAGTAACCAACACCCAAAGAGGACAATTCTTGGTCTAACAATTTGGACGTCAACTTAAAGAAAATTATCAGTAGCAAAAATTGGATATAAACCAATTAAAGAGAGACCACTTCATTTAAGCAATGGAATTTAAGGATTTAGCATTTGCCACACCTTTATCTCATATTGGATCAACTTCAACAAGAAGCTTGCTATCACACGCAATATAAAAAATGACTTTCAAATAAATACCACCCTGGACTTCAAAAAAACCATGAGCAAGTGAAAGAGATTCATGTTAAGCAGGTTGTACATGCTTTGGTCCTTATCCTTAGCTATAAACTGATGTCATTCAAAACTGATCATGAAGTCCGCAACTTGCAAATCAGGAATACCATAATCCATTGAATTTGATGATAGAAATAAATGGACTTTGAAAACCCAAATCAACACATCATATTAAGACCAACTCAATCAAACCTACCAGACCATCAAGGCAAACTTGCTAATGACAAACATAATGATCAGATTGATCTTACTAAGCAAAACTGCCTCAACAGAAGAATCATAGCATACCACAAACAATTATGCATAAAAGTCACGACTCAATACATCTCGAACTCAAAAGAATTGATACATCAATCTGAATTCTTATTCAGTTCATCTATCAAACACATAGCAGGCAATGCATAAAGAAAAATATTAGTTCATATTGAAGATTCATGTTAGAAGAACCCAAAAATTCACATTTCTCATACTTCAAACTCAGATTCGTAGAATGAAGAAAAGAAAGAAACAAAGAAGGGAAGGGGGAAGGAAAATAAAAACAGAGGAATGCCCACAAGCTAAAGAGATGTAGGAGATTTCCCTACGCATTGCTCGACATTTCTAGCCTATGACTCCACTCTTTTCTCCCTCTATTTGCTTTTTCCTCTTCAGTGTCTCAATGTGTGAGTAAGCTAAGTTTGACCATCCCCTCTCTCCCCAATTCACTCTTCTGTAAGTGCCCTCCTCCCTCTTTGTGTCTATGTTGATTTCGATTTTATAGAACAGCCACCGCATCAATCTGCAAAAAAAGAAATCCCAATCAATTCGTGATTGGGAGATTGACATCGAAAGAAACGAAACTCACCTGATTTTCGCAAGCGACAATCGCGAGAGGCGCGACCAAATCCTCTTTCTGCGCCACTGGGATTCAGAAGACGAAAGAAATTACGTGATTTCCGTAGGAGAGGAGAGGTTGTGCGGCTAGGGTTTTGGGGAGAGGACGAAGAGTGGATTGGAGCATTCCCTGATGCATCCGGGTTTCGCCCAATGACCTCTTTTTTTTTTTTTTTAACAAGACATAACTTAAAAATAAGAGTTTAAATTATCTTTATGATTTTATTATCAAATTTTTTCTATATTTTAAAGGCAAATATAAATAAAAAAATGAAGCTTAAAATATTTTTGTGATTTTTTAATTTATCATTTTTTTTTGGATTTTTATGAAAAAATAAAATAAAATAAAGCTCCAAGCTTTTTTGAATTTTTCTCAAAATAGATATTTTTATGATTTTTACTCTTTCATTTTTTTTTTTTTGTATTTTTGGTAAATTTAAGTGAAAATCAAAACAGACTCGATCAAAATAGGGTGTTCACACTTATAATCGTACAACAAAACTACTTGAAAAATTAAAGATATGCAAAAGTTGTCAAAGATAAATGTTCATGTTCTGACCCAGGCCGAACCTGGTAGTTCTATGGTGGGTGTGTGTAGCTAAGGGTGGCCGTAACATCCCGATTTTCTTAATTTTTTAATTAATCAGTATTTAAGTAATTGTATTTTATTGGAGGGTCTAGAAAATTTAATAAATTATTCCGAGGCCATAGTCACGTTCTATGCCGTCGTAGGAGACTATGGTTAACTTTTGGGACGAAAACTCAAACGGAGCTCGATCTATGTTTTTCGGATTATAGTGTTTTTCTACTATCATGACCTCATTTTGACTAACGGACAGAACCATTAGTCTTAAAATTTAATCCTCTACCTTTTTGCTAAAATGTGTCCTAACTTCAAAAAATATAAATAATATTTTATATTCAGACCGAAAATCGACTGGGTAGACGATTCGAGTTGTCTTAGGGTTTTTCGAGAACCTTGAGTTATGAATTTTCATATCAGGGCTATGTTAAATCATTTGGGGACTCCTATCATTGTCGTGAGGATTTTCAAAATGTCGGGATGTGAATTGATCAAATTGTCCGTGGTTAGTTTTTACTAATTACCTTTTACCTATTCTTAACTTTTAATTCACCTAAATAAACATCTAATATTTCCTCACTCTCCCTCTCCAAATTTTCGAGCAACCCAGCAGCCCCAACATCTTCTTCTTCTTTCTCTCTTTTTCTCTCCATTAGAAGCTCATTTTTGGAGCTTTAAACCTTGAAATTTCTTGAGGCAATCTTCACCAAACTTGAAGTAAATCATCATAGGAGGTAGAATCTCATCTCTATCTCTCTTAATCTCCCATTTATCTCCCCAAAATTTCATGAGTAGTGGAGTTAGGGTTTTTACCCCTAAATCTTCAAAAATCCATGAAAAATTGTAGAAAAATCATTTTAATGCCAAATCAATTTCTATGGCCTAGGTTCATGACATACTTGCATGATCCAAGAGATTAGAGCCAAGAAATCTCTCTAGCTATTTTTTTAATGGAGAGGCCGAAACCCCCTTTAGTGTAGAGTAGGTTTTTTGTTGGTTTTTGATGTTTTGAGTTAATATCTAGGGTTATCACACTTAGTTAGGGTGTTATCCAAGAAATGAGAATTTTTGGAGCTCTCTAGCTATTTTTCATATTTTTCATTCAATAGAGCCGAACCCTATGGGTAGTATAGTAGGAGAAATATTTATTTTTTTGAGCTAATGTGCCTTCATTGATTATGTTTAGGGATACCTAAGGATCATGGATCCTAGAGTTATGAATTTTTAGACATCATTAGCCTAATTAATTAAATAGGGGCAGTAGCTAATCCTAAGGAATTAGGGAGTTTTTGATTTAACTATATTAATTTCTGGTTGTGTTCTGTTATATAGAATAGGACAGGACTCGAACATCCGACAGCGCACTCGACTGACAGCTGCGGAGTCATAGCCGGAGCTGCACAAGGAAATCACTAAGGTGGGGAGAAAGAACTAATATCGTCGGGAAAGCAAGCTTAGTATAAAGTATATATATCTGTGTAGGAGAACCCTTAAACCCTACTAGAGATTGAGCCCTGGATAAAGTGCCTGGACCCTGGATGTAGGTACTTTTGGGCTATCACCACTAAGTTGATATCATGGATGATAAAATTGATTGAGGTTGATGTATTGATTTGTCTAATTGATTATCTGTTTACCTGTTGTGTTAAACTGTTGGAGTGATTTACTATTATCTGGCTTTATAATGATATCTGCGCTGGATGAATTACTGTGGTAATGTTATTGTGATTTGACTGGTGGTTGAGTATTGATGAGAGTATGGTGAGTGATGATGTTGTCCGGATTGATATCGTTGTGCTCCCGACCGTGGAGTTGTGGCTTGTAGACGCAAGGCGTCGTGATGCTGATGCTGATGCTGATGTTGATGTGATGCGATGTGTCGTGGTCGTGGACGAGTGCTTAGGCGTGAGGTCCCGATATCAACCTGTGATGGATGTTTGTTGCATTTTCATATCATTTCATACCATAACATTTGGTCCCAAAGGGGATGTCCAATTGGGGACGTTACTTAAAATCCCAAGGCGAGATGTGATGTGATGTGATGTAATCCTCCCGACGGGGATGTCCAATTGGAGACGTGATGTATCGACCGACATGCATATAGGGAAGTCAGCATATACATAGGGACTAGTATCCCTCTTATAGGCTTATTTGAGAGACTGATGTTTGAGATGATTGTGATGGGTGACTTAAGAGATGGATGATGTTGTGTTGTATATGTTATCTGTGTTGTGTGATGTATATATATATGCTGTACTGATGCCCCTCTCCTAGATTGATAAATTATGTTTCTTATCTCCCGCATTTTTTCTGTATATGTTATTTCTATTTTATGAGAAGACCCCGAGGAAGAACCCGTTGCTAAAGAGTTGGACGACGTTCCATACGATCCTGACGCCAGAGGACGTGTCACGGACCCTAGCCTCGAGAGGTTGGGCAGTGATCGTGGTTTGTCGGAGGATTGTCTCTCGGCCTACTTTTCATGCTTTTATTTTGGTCTGTATTAATATACTCGTATGCTTTACTTCATTACTGTAGTCCCACTGACGGGGCGACTGATGTATGTGATATAATTATTTATATTTTAAAGCTGTGTACTCTGAAGCGTTGCATACCGTATATTTGTTTGCTTCTGCGCTCAATTTTTCGCTTCGTTTCGTATTAATAAGGCGCACTAACGTTTATAATGCGATTAAGGTTAGTTAATATATTAGGTTCTACTGATGGGACGATGGGTCGTCTCAGTGGCAAAATGGGTTGTAGGTAGAGGTGACAAAGTGGGTTGGGTCCGACAGGACAACCTGTTTAATCCGCATATTTTGGCGGGTTGGGTTGGGGTTCTCAACTCATCAGCCTGTTTGACCTGATCCGTTTAATCCATTAAGAATATGAGTCAGAGAACGGGTTGGGTTTGCCCATTAAACAAACTCTTTTAACAAAAACATATAGTTTAATCATTTTTAAATTTGTTACAAATTTTTTTAGCAGGTTAGACTGGCCCGAGCGGGTTGGCCTACCAACCTGTCAACCCATTTCGGGTTGTATGACTATTTTCATATTTTTTATAATTGTTTTCAACTTTTATTTTATTTTTTAGCGGGTCAACCCGTGAACCCACCAAACCAGTTTCTAGTTTTTTTTTTTTGCGGGCCAACCCGCCAACTCACCACTAAACGGGGTGGATTAGGAGGTTCAACCTACTTTGTCCAAGCAGGTCAACCAGCACCGCTCGTTTTTGCTGGGCAATGACAGGTTGGCTTGGATCGATTGGCCCGTTTTGCCCTACTTACGTGTAGTAGCCAAGTGTCTAGTCTTAAGCCTTGCGCAGAAGCCATCAAGGTGCTGTTATAGCCTCCAAGGAGGCCTATGAGGCGCGATTCCATTATTCCTCGTGGGCCCTAATCTGTTAGTAGGATATGCAGGTGTGCCACCTAGCATCACTTATTGCAAGTGGTTTCGACCTTTTCATGTGTCATTCCTTCATCAAGAACGTTCTTCGCTTCATGTGTCAAGGACCTCTTAAGCGTTGTGCTTGGGCCGTGTCGAGCACTGTTTATGCCTTTGTCTGGTCTGCCTCAGAGCTCGAACCATGGAGCTCGGGCAATTAGAGCTCGGACCTAGGGTCTTAATGGACCTCGAAGCCTTTTGGACTCTGTGATCACTTGGCTTTGGCACCATGGAGCCTCCAAACTATTAGATTTATGGGTATAAATAAGTTGAGCTATTCATGAATTATTTGGGCTCGGCTCGTTAAATATTCTGTCAAACTTGTTTGTTTAATTAAATAAACAAACACAAGCTTCATATTAGGCTCGATTATTTAAATAAGCCAAACCCAAACCTTACAGGCTCGACATTAATGATTTGTGAATAACTCGTTTATTTATAGATATATCATTGGAAAATTAAAATTATATATATCCCACTTTTTGTATAAAAACACTCTTGTAAAGTTTTCTAATGACAATTTTTATGAAAAATATTTTTTATTTGAGAGTTAAAATGTTATAAATTTGATTTTAAAATAAAAATAACAAAAATAAAGTTAAAAAAAAACTAGTGTTTCTATTGTTTTGAGTTTCCTACTCAATTTTCCTTTTCCTTTGCCTTGTAACTTGTAGATTATCATATAATATTGAAATCTTTATTAAATACTAAATTGATAAAGTTAAAAAATAATTTAAGGAAAATTTTCATAAATGCAAAAAAAAATTAAGTTATAAATGAGCTAAACAAGTCAATCTCAAGTTTTCCTCTTTTTAAACAAATCATGCTCAAGCTTTTAGTTAGTCTCGTTTAAATAAATGAACCAAACTTGAGCAATCCATTTTTTTCACAAGCCAAACTCAAGCTTTAAGTGTTCGTTTCGATTCGACTCATTTACACCCTTAATTGAACCCTCAGCTTATTGGGCCTTGCCTAATTCCGATAGGAACAATTAATAAAATATTCTCCCTTACCTATATACAAAATATAGTGATTTATAGTAAGAGAGAGGAATAAATCTTTTTTCCCCTTAAAGTATCCTCCCGCGTGCTGTATGAAAGACTAATTTTCTAAGACTAATCTTTAATGTAATGTTAGACGCTTAAGCGAGAACCTTTCTTAATAATATTTTTTTTCATACACATGAATCCTAAAATAATTATTAAGTGTATCTTTGGTTTAAAGTTGAGAAATTGCAAACGTACGTTTAAGACAAAATATTTATAGAGTTCCTTTGGGACAAACGTACGTTTAAACCAATGGTAAACCAAATAGCCTAAATTATACACATTGCTCTTCTTACTTGCAAAATAAATCACTTCTCTCACTTGTTATATGTAATTAGTTGAACCATTGGTCTTCAAGTTTCTTAATTTTTTGAAAAGACCAACGGTCCATCTAACATGCATTTTGCCAAAAGGTGCATGCATGCACCATGAAGGAGAACCATTGATGTGTAAGAAGAAATTATAATTAAATGGGAAATATTAGAAACCTTAACCCATTGGACTAGTTTAAAAAAATGTTGTCGTATTTACAAATAAGGCCTTTAAGAAAAGGTTAACTAATCGGGTTCTTAAAGGAAAAAATTTCGGTATTTACAAATACAGGTCTTCAAAAACATGTATTTCGTTGAGTCGACCAGATCTTATTATGGTGGAGATGAAAAGTCTGTGCAGCTTCATTGTTAATCAGTGTTTGAAGCTCGGGATTTTTTGGTATTATGTATAAATAGCATAAATTTTCGGGTCTTCTTCTAAATAACATAAATCACTTATTCCAAGTCAAAGAGGAGGGAGTTTCATGCACCACGGTGAAAAATTGAAGCCACCCAAAACCATCGTTTGAATTAGCTATGAAAAATTGATTATTTCAATAATTGATTATATGAATAATCGATTATTATTACAATCGATTATAATAGAATCACTTTCATGTTTTAATGTATTTGTTGAAAATCGATTTTAAGATAATCTATTTCATTTGAGTTGTGTAAAAAAACATTTTTATATAGAAAATGACAAAAAAAAGGTATAAAGTTATTTGTATAATTTAATAATATTTGTTTGATAGTTAGTTTTACAGGAGTGAAATGTGAAAAATATTATTGGTTTCTAAATAATCAAATAGCTTTTTAAATAAATTTTAAACTTCTAACTTCTCTAAAAATATTTTTTTCACATAAAAACAATTATTTTTCAATTTAATCAGTTTACCCAAATATACAAATTTCTACTAAAAAAATAACTTTTATCACAAAAAACAAGTTTTATCATGAAAAATAACTGTCTGCAAACACCCTCTTAATAAACAAGTTGCTTAATCTTTTTAAAATGGGGATGATTATTTCTGAAAAAATAATCCCTTATTTTTTGAAAACTTTTTCACAACTTTTGATAGCCGATTTTGAATATAAAATAAGCTAACTCAAATACATAATTAAACTAAGATTAAGAGGGTGTTTGGATAAGATTCAATAACTGTTTTTTATGATAATTACAAACTATTTTTCAATAGAAGTTGGTATGTTTGGATAAACTGATTAAATTGCAAAACAATCATTTTTATAAGAAAAAATCTGTTTTTAGAGAAGCTAGAAGTTTGAAAATTATTTAAAAAGCTGTTAGATTATTTGAAATTAATAACATTTTTCCATTTCACCGCTGCAAAACTAATTACCAAACAAATATTATTAAATCATACAATTAATTTCATACCCTTTTTAGTGATTTATCAAATATAAGTGATTTTTTTTACACAACCCAAACGAAATAGATTATGTTATAATCGCTTTTCAACAAACACATCCAAACATAAAACTGATTCTATTATAGTCGATTATAACAATAATCCATTATACATATAATCGATTATTGAAATGATCAAATTTTCGTAGCTGATCTAAACACATACTTTGATTTTTGAAAAGAACTTGTTTACGCTATTAAACTAGTATATTTATTTAATATTTATATATAAATAATAATTTATGATACTTACATAATTTATTAATTATATATATATATACATATATATATATATATATATATATATGATATATTTATTTTATATAAAGTATAATACTGTTATTAAAAAAATACTGTTCTTAAGTGTTATACCTATTCAAATATTAAAAAAAATGTTTTTCTTGGCCAATATTATAAATGTAAGCTTTTAAATATGCTTTTGAATAAGGTTAAATTTGGTTAGATTTTTATGTTTTTATAACTAGGATAGGCCAACCCTTCAGAAAAACTTATGACAAGTAATATGTCAGAATTGGGACAATATATTACAGCTCATATATGAGGCCACTCAGGCAAAAATCACCCATTTCACCCATACTATGGCGTTAAAATCTAATTTCTCAAAATACAAAAAAAACAATTTAAAAAATAGATAGTTACCAAAAGCTTTATATTTAAGATGGTTTTTGTTATTTATTGCCTTGAGAGCAATGATTAAAGAATGAAAAATAGGTAAGTTTTAATTGAAAATTGGTATTGAAATTATATATTTAATAGATTAAAGAGTAATTTAGTGTCCCTATTATGTACCCAAAAAACAAAAGAGAGTAATTTAGTGTTCCAATAAAAGTTTATCTCTTTTGATTTCTTATCCATTATTCTTTGCTATTGACAGCAAATCGATTTTAAAATCAGTTTGCTGCACTTAGACATTTGGCTTTTAATAATTGCCAAAAGCTTTCTAATCTCCGAGAGACTACATTATTAGCTGCAAATCGGGAGGTATAGGATAACGTTATTTCTATAAACCCTTGTCATAGAATGGAGAAGGCCTCTTGAAAGTGAGTTTTTCTTTAAAGTAAACAAGAAATCATTGATTTGATAAAATATATAAAAAATTTAATCCATAAAATAATCTAAGGATGAATATATTCTCAATTGTTCATTTTAGAAACAAACTCACCTTAAAAAAACATTTTTCTCATAAAATAATAATAGAATTATAATAGAATCAAATTATTATTTCTAAGCTGAACCTTTCGAAATTCGGCTTAGAGGTGTTAAATTGAGCCCAACAAAATAGATTGACCTGATTAATTCGATATAATGTACAAGTTAGGTTTTAGAAAATCAAGTTCATACTATTGTGGGTCAGTCAAAAAATTAGCAGGCTTGATGTGGACTAGCTCAATTTATTTTATTTTTATTTGTATTACTTGATATTATCTCTTGAGATGTAGTGTACTATAAACTTCATTATCTAATGGGGTTATTGATCTAACATATAGATATGGCCTTAAGGTTATGCACTTTACCTTTTTTGAATTTTTTTTTTTTAAGATTACTTATTTTATTTGTTTCTCTATCATGGTTTCGAAGTAATTTTTTTTTTATAACAAAAAGTAATTTTATTTTTAAAAACCAGTAAAATGGATCCATGGGCTAACTCATTTGACCTGCAACCCACAAAGGGCTGAGTTGGGATAGCAAATTATCAACCCACAACTAAATTAACCAAATCCAACCCATCTCGAAAATATATTGATCTACATGTGCTAGGTCGAATGGATCGAGCTAACCCGTTTTGATAGTCCTAATTTAATTTTTTGATCAAGGAGTACTAATTTAATTTAATTAGACTCTTCATTTTTTATATTAAAAAATAACAATCTTGTTTAGAACTTATATTGTTTATACACTTATCTCATTACGTCAACTATAGCTAAAATAAAAATGATATTTGTACATTCAAACATGAGACAACATGATTGATAAATGTACAAATCGTGATTAATGATGTCATATGAGTATTTAGCAAGTTGGTTAATATTGTCAGAATTCTTATTAAGAAGAGTGTTATCAACACACTCTCTAACACTCTTTTTCTAACATACTTTCTTCTATTAGTTAAAATTTAAATGGGTCTCACTAATTTATGTGGGTCCCACTTGAATTCTAGAGGACCGACATGATTTTCAACCAATAAGAGAGTGTGTTGAAAAGAGAGTGTGTTGCTAGCATTTGATACATAGAATATGATTAATGTTGTCAAAATTTATGTGTAAGCAAAAAATATATATGTCGGATAATGCTAACGAGTGCATTAAGGGCATTGATTAAGAAACTAAATAACGAAAGTTTTTATTAAAAATTGAGGTATTTAATGTTTGAAAGAGTCATATATTTAATTTTTCAATAAAAATTTATTTTTATGGACTTCCTTAAATCATGTCCTTAGAACATTGGTTATTATAATGATAATATATGTATATCGAATATAATATTGCAAAATCAGCCGAAAGGTCAATCAAGCTTGCCTTCCAGGCCAGAATAAGTGAATAACTGCAAATCACTAATCACAACAATCAACCCAAATTCTTCATACATGACATTTTCCTTAAAAGAAATAATAAATAAAATGTTGAAAAAATGAAAAGCAAATAAATAGAGAGAATTCCATTTTCCCTCGCCTCGCCTCGCCTCGCCTCGCTTGGTATGAGTGTGGGTTTTCTCAGTGTTCCTTCCCAGCACAATTCCGTTATATAATAGTTAGTTAGTTAGTTACATTTAGGATATAGGTTTTGCAGCTGAAGCAGAAGAACAAGCGGCGATCAATGGCGGCAAAGGAAGGGGAGGAGGGTGGTGGTTCAACTTCAGGTTCTATTCCGATTCCGAACCCTCGACGACTGAGAGGTCACACGGACAGCACTTCTTCTTGCATTGCCTCACGTGACCGCCCTCGTCTCATCGTTACTTCCGGCGAGGTACCTCCATTTTTTCAATTTCCAAATCATTTGATTCAGTGACTTACTTGTGCTACTATATAAAACTAGGGTTATTCTATATATATGGTTCTATTCTAATTGTACGATTCGATTATTCCAAAAAAAATCAAAGGATGGTCGTGTTTGCTGGTTTGACATGCGATGCAGAGATGTCTCCCAACTCATTATGGATGTTAGTACCGAACCCGTTTCCTCCTTATGTTTCAATTCAGGTCACTTTTCTTTTTAATTCACCTGTTTGTGTATTTTATAGATATCATTGCTTTTAATATCGTATCATATGTATTCTTTGTCTTCATGTATGAGCAACTATTTGATTCCGTTGTTATTGATGTTCAATTTTTGACGCAAACAATCAATACGATGGATAGTTATAACTCAATGGTTGGATGGATAAGATTTACATTTTTAGAAAATTACTGGCAGGGTGGTATAAATGTGTCAAGTCTTAGCTCGTTAACTCATGCCTAAGTGCAGTGAAACTTCCCATGAATACCCTGTTTTTGTTAATAAGCCATGTGATGCTAGTAACTTAGTATACTGAGAATTGTGAAAGCAGAGGAATATAAGTACATCACTTAAGGTGTAAATTTGTATTGAGATTTGAGATATTCTTATTTGGTCAATTCTATGATAACTTTTTTGTTGTGATACTGATACCCCTGCCAAGCTTGCGGTATGCTTGATTCTTGAATGATTGTTCAACGAATCTTGATACACAAACCCATGGTCAAGGTAGCGCAATAAAAGGTACCATAGAAATTCCCTGTTTTAGAAAGGCTATGTGATTCCTTATTCAGTGGAAAGCTCAAGGCCTTTTTAATGGGGCTTCCCTAACAGATATGTTGAGGGATTGGAAGCTTTGCTCCGTTGGTTGTCTTTTTGTCTTTGTGTTTTGTTCATATGTTAAGGAGGATTTATCATCATCCCATCCCTTTGTAGTGTTTTTCTTCATCGTAATAAATTTCTTCTTCTATAGGGAAGAAAAAAGCACAAGTGTCTTATGGAATTCCATATGGTCGATCAGCTTTTTTTTTTTTTTCAATCCATTGTTGACATCATTCAATTTGCATCCAGTAGATGATACTACTTACATCTTTTTCAAACAATTGTTGCTTGAATCAGGAAATGAAGATATGGTTTATGTCTCCTCAGGAAAGGAAATCAAGTGTTTCGATGTGCGTCTGGTAAGCATCTTATGGCCAACAAAAATGTTTGATTGCGGTACTTTCTATTTCCTTTACAAGACACTCTTCTCTCCTTTTATTACTGCTGTAAGTATATAAATGTGACATCACATTTATTGCATTGTTAGTTTTTGTCTTAAGGTACATGGATATTTTTGTTATAATTTAATCGCGATTTATTCTTGATCCACCTTTATTATTTAGGTTTTTCATAAAGATTATTATACTGATCCTCTGTATATTATGTTCTGTCCTGAAGGCCACAAGAAAATGGAAGCCATTGGAGAATTATAATTATAACAAGGAGGAGATAAACCAGGTAGATAGTACGACTTGTACTCAAGTATAATTTTATGCATCACTATATCTTTTGGAATGTTCCTACTTTTTCTAGGTATATGAAAATGAAATGCAGTTCTATCACATGTATCTGAAGTTTTTTTTTTACCATTTACTGTCAATAAATGCTATCATAACTCAAAGTTAATAGACAATGTCACCAATAGGGAATGTTTCTTTTTCAGTGGCTCTTCCTCGCCTATTTCTTCAGTCTATTCTGCATAATTTGGATGCTATTTAATATCCATTTCCATAGAGATTTCAATGATAGAGAATTTTGTGAAGTATGTTGACAGGGAGTGTTTCAGAGAAATTGTGCGTGTGGGCTGCAAACTTGATCTCTTATTTATAGCTTGATTACAATCTTTCGGTGGAGTAATCAAAGGGGTAATTAGAAGCTAACTTATGGCCTAATAATCAGTAGCTAAATAATTACTAGCTAATCAAGATAATTACAGTTGATCAAGTGCTAATATTGTATTGTAATATAAATGCTAATATTCTGAAACTTCTCCTTAAGCTGAAGCTACTAAGGTCTCAGTTTGTTACAAATAAACCCGGCCAACCAGTGGCAAATCCAGCCGAACATATCCAAACAAACCCAAGAACACGCAATCCATGCTGGACTAAGACCAAAAAGACCCAATCCAAGCCAAAACAGCGGCAATCGTGGTGCACGCACATTTGAACAGCAGCAGATCCAAACAGAGGATAAGTTAAGTCGCAGTGGATAAACTGACAACAACCCTTGGATTGGGGAAACCATGTCACAAGGGGGTAGATTAGACTGGAGAGGGCTGGCAAACAACTGAAAGCCAAGAAAATAAAAGAAATAGACTGGAAAATGCTCACTCTAAATGAAGAAAGAGAACATAGCTTGAAGCCTGGAATGATATCGCAGCTGGATGAAGGCACTACTGGTTAGTGCACAGTGGGTGAGAATGAAAGCGGCAGCAGGAACTTGCAGGGACTAAGTAACAGCTGAGGAAGGCATCCCTGAGCAGTGGGCACAATGGGTATTAGGGTTTGGCAGGAGTAGAATGGTGGAATTGGCATGATCTGTGCAGAGAAAGTAACAACAGATGGAGAATCTGAGGTGTTTGCAGAAGTAAACATGCTTGCTGGAGGGAATGGGAGCTCTCAGAGACCACAAAACAGAGCTGTGTTTGCAAAGCTGTCTGGGAGAGGCCAAAAATCAATGGCTGGTGATGGGAGCAAAGATGGTTTACGTGGTTCCACATCTAGAAACAAAATAAAAGCATATTGAGGTCAGAGTAATGCCAGAGGAGCCGGATAGGAGGGAACGCACCCACTTGCATTGCGCGTAAGGAAGTTGCGCAGATAATGGTGCAGGCGCGTTGTGAGGCTGGTGGCAGTGGGTCTCATTTGTTGGGGGATTGGATGTTTCTGCCTCTGATTTGAGGTAGTTAGCATTGAGAACAGCAAATGGTATGAAACACAAATGTTTTTAGAAATAACAGGGGACAAAAAGCAGTCCAAAGAGCAGCACTACCTGAAACACAATGTGAAGATATTGGCTAGAGAGGAGCTCTCATGCATTGGGAAGGTAAACCGTGGCAAATCTGAGCTGGGAGAAATGGAGATGGTAGCTGTGGCGGGGAGCCAAAGCTTGCCTGAAAAGTTGACAGCCACTGGAATTTATGTTTAGAGTCCTACATTGGATAGTGATATGGCTTGAATAGTGGTTATAAGTGGGGGGCAACTATCACCACATGAGCTAGCTTTTGGGGTGAGTTAGGCCCAAACCTAAAATCTAAGAATTTACAATAGGGAAAAAGTAGGCACCAAATAAAGGGGTTCAATCTTTTGGGAATTTGGCAGTGGAACAGTGACATAATTAGGTCACAAAGAATGGTACCGCTTTGATACCATGTTGAAACAGAGAGCTTGAGAGAAATTGTGTGTATGGGCCTTTGTAGTCAATCGCGCTCGATAGCGCTGCTATCGCACTGTCGCGTCACGGCCCTTTGCCGCTACAAAGAAGTGCGTCGCAGAGCGTTTTCCAGTTGCGCAAATCATGGCCCATCACAGCCGCTACATCAAACAGGGAAGCCATCCGGTTAGTCCACTCTATTTCCGGCCAGCCCACCTCGTTTTCTGGCAGACCCACCCCATTTCGGGCCACATCCCAACCCTTTTCCGGCAGTCCCAGCCTCCTTGTACCTCCATGTTTTGTGCCTTCCTCCGTTTTACGTTTAAGTTGTTTTCGTTTTCGTTTTCTTTTTTTGATAAATTCTGTCTTTCTATATTCCACATTTAAGCCGCATTTAAGTGATGACACTCATTGTGCCATTTATCAGCTCTATTTCCTTTGCTTGCATTAATTGTTTATTTTCAAATAGTTGGCTTTTGGTTATCACATATATTTTCACTTTTATGAAAATATTTTTAAACACTTGCTTATTACTGTTATATAATTATACTTATTTCAAACAATATTACAATTAAAATTATAATAGTGTGTGTACACACACTTAATTTTGTAATTATATGATATATGTGTTATAATTTTAGAATAGCGATCATCCCGCTACCCGCTATACTGCTATAGCGTTTTTGGAGTCGGCTGCTCTGCGCCGCTATCCGGGATTGACCATATAGGTATAGGTATGGGCTGCACACGGGGTGCTTTATTGATAGCATGATTACAATCAACCAATGGAGTAATCGAGGGGGTAATTAGGAGTTAATCAGAATTCAGAAGCTAGTGGCCTGATAATCACTAGCTAACTTATATTGGATTCTTCTAGTGTTTTCTCTTGCAAATACTGTTCAGTTTCTTACTCATACTCCTCACCTTCAAAGGTTCCTCATCAACAAACCCATTGGGAAATCCAAAGCTCCCTCTAAAGCCAAATTATTTGTTTGAACAAAAATACTTAACAGGGTTAATACAAATGAATTGCGGCAGATTTGTTGACCGTACTTCACACTTTTCCCCAATGTGTTTTATGTGCAGATATAGCTAAGAGATATTAAGTATGGTATTTGTCTGAGATACCTGTGGTTTCATCTCTGCTATTTTGTGTGAGATTTTGAATCTTTGATATGGAATCTGTTTAGCCTTTGGTTGTTTTAAACAGAAATATGAAGTATGGTTGTGTAGCTTTCTTGAACTATGCAGGATATTGAAATTGTCACACTATGGTGCAGCACTGTACCTGAATTTATATTTGCATGCACATTCCTCCATTCTGTTGTACTATAAACTAATGCTATCCTTGTTAAAAATGCTATTATAATACCAATAATTGTCTGGTTTTGCAGATTGCATGCAACTCAAAGTCTTCATTTCTTGCTGCAGCAGATGATGGTGGTGAAGTGAAGGTATGCTTCATATATATTCATCATGTGCTTTCTGACTTTCTCTTATGTAATATCTCATTTATCAGCTGTTAAGAATTCCACTTATCATGCATTAAAGATATAAAAACTATTCTTGAGCTTGCACCTAATAGCTTAAGCTTTTGTGATCATTATTTCATATGCTTTTTAATTTTCCCATTTCTTTTTAATTTTAGAAAAGCCAAGTTAATTTTTAAGTATACTACATTTTCATTTTCTTCATTATTGATTGAAAATTTCTTTGACAGATAATTGACATTCGCCAGCAATGCTTGTATAAAACACTACGAGCTGGTCATACAAGTGTATCCTTCTTGCTTTTTAGCCATGCTTCACTACACGGCAGCCAATTATGCATTCAGGAGTTTATGTCAACCCTCACATATTTCATCTGGACCGTTTTCTCTCTCCATATTTTTCTCCTATCGTTTTGTTCTTCTATAATTAAGTAATTTGATATCTTGATATTGTTATTGTTTATTTCACCTTGACCTTGTGTTGTAGATTTGTAGCTCTGTGAAATTCCTTCCTTGGAGATCTTGGGAAGGTAGTTATATATAGTTTTGCTTATTTTTTCGTATGAATTTCTTTCTCCCCTCCCCAATACAATTTGTGGTTTTCAATGATGACATGATATGACTGCCATGTCTAGAGTGGACTTGGATAAGTTGTCTAATTGTAGCTTTCCATCATGTTGGAATACCCATTGTATTGTTGGAAAGAGACGTGGAAATTTGCATGACACTCTACATACTCACTCTTTCACTCTATTATGGGCATGAGCCATTAAACTGCTTGACAATAGTGGCTGTGGGCTGGAAGGTTTGACCATCAAAGACAGAATGAGCATGCTCCAGCTCTAGTACTACTGTTACTGGTTGTTTCTAAATTGGAGTTCCTAGGACTTATAGTGAAAAGTGTATGTCAAGCCTAGTGGCAACTGCAACTGCACGCATGCACAGGCACACATATTGGGTGATATATGTTCAGCAACCCAAGAGATTTAAATGTCACTAAAAAAAACTTTAAATGAAGAAAGAAGCTGTTAGGCCCCAGCCCAATTAGGAAATAAGGAGAATTGTAATATTTAGTTAGTTAGGTGAAGGGGTTAGTTAGCTAGGTGAAGGAGATAATTGAATCAGGGGGGGGGGGGGAGTTAGTCATTTTGTATTGAGAGTGTGACCTTGAGTAGTGGCTCGGTGAGAGTGAACCTGGAGAAGTAGCTCGGTTGTAAGGGGAAACCCTTGGGGGGATCCTTCTCCTAGTTTGAATAGCAATCTTTCTCTTTGTTCTTTTCTTTCTACATTCAGAATTATAGTCAAGGTTCCTAACAGAAACTGATATGGATGTTACTACATCATTTTCTTCTTGAATTGTTGATAATGTTCTTCCTGTGATTTATAGAATATAAATCTTAGGAGGCTTCCTGTATTTAAACAGAAGCCATCTCACATGAATTGATATATTCATGTTATAACCATGGATTGTGGCTAACCGACTATAACTCCTGGCTTTGTTATTGCTGTTGTAATTCTAACAGATTATCTCATTATAATGTCAATGTAGAACACACTAAATAACCATTCATTTCTAAGCAGAGACTGGAAAGTACTACTATTTCCTGAGCTAAGTTGCTGTGATTTTCAATGGGAGTTGGGACTTACTCTTGCTTCCTAATGACAAAGTTGAACTTGTTTCTGTTGAGACATGACATCACACTTTTCTGCATGGACCTGGAACACCAGTTTATTTAATAAAAATGTCTCTTGTAGACATCATTTTTGGTTGATTTGGATTCCTTTGTAAATGCTGTTAATTTTCTGATAATAGTTTTAGTTGATGCTATTGCATTACCTCAAAAAACTTAGTTTGTGCACTTAATAAATAATAATAGTATAATATTTAGGTGTAAGCCACTTGTGATTAAAGGTTTAGAAAATAATATGTAGGAAAGTTCTATCTAATATATTTTTTGACCTAATGATTGTGAGTTGGATGTGTTAATCAAAAGAATTTGTGAATAAAGTTTTAATTTATAATTAAGTTTTAGGAAATTTTGTATAAGGTTTTAAAGTGACAGCCCTATGCCTTGTACAAGTTGTGTGCTTGTCTTCTACAAACTTGCATCCATATTTATAGAAAATTGACTCCTAATTTTGTTTCTTTCCCAGTAATTAGTGGAGGTCTTGATTCAACGCTTGTGATGTGGGACTTCTCCAAAGGGCGGCCATATAAAGTAGCGGATTTTGGTATATTTTCCCATAATCTGACTTTGTCTTTATTAATTTAGGTTTTGCATGACATGACTTGAATGATCTAAATTAGGCCCCTCTTTGATTTTTGTCATTTGACATTTGCAATGACACAAGCCCTCACATCTCTACTCATTTTGCTGAGCGCATGTAGCAAAATAGGAAAGCTTCAAGTATAATGATTGTTTTCAATTCTGTTCCAGGGCTTTTCCAACCATAGTTGCCCTTGACCATGATTCTACAACAGATATAAATGAAAGATTATGCCTTTTAAAAATATTTTATTAATCAAGTAAAACATGAAAATGCTGCTTGGTGACTAGTGACTGTTGAGAGTGCAAGCCACAAGCAGGTAGGTTTTTGAAGAAACGAAAAGTTCTTACTGAAGTCTGGAAGTTTGGATGTATGTTTACACGAGGCATAGATGCATGTTGCATAATAACTGAACTGGCAGCTGGTGCTCCATTCAATGTCAATTAATGATCCCTTTGCTGATTTTATTCTCATAGTTGAATTCCATATTTTATATGGTGCCCTTTTCTTTTCTTTACTTATGCATACATACATACATTGAAAAACGATAAGAGTAATATATAATAAATAAAATGAAGGGAAAAACAAAATATAATAATAAAGGAAAAGATAAACTACTCAATTCACTATTGCTGTTCTTTCTTCACTGCAGGTTTATTTGACGTGTCTAGTAGCATCGCTGGCCAGTGTCTCAATCCTGCTTTTATTCATGCAATAGCTGTTCCAGAAGTTGACATGCTAGATAAATTAGACAAGGTATGTGCTGTTGCAAGGGGTGATGGAGTTATTAATGTGATCAACATTGAATCAGAAATAGCTGCTATGAGGTTGAAAAGCTCTTCGAAGTCACGAAAAGGATCTCAATCAAGATCAAAAGATGGTAGCTCAACTAGCAATATGGATCCAGATCAAATTGGAAAAAGGAGGATCCATTTGGATTACTCTTTGGGTGGCCATACTGCAGCTATTTCTGCCCTGTAAGTCCATTCCTTATCTGCAATGTATTAACTGATAGACTAAATTGACTTGTCTCCTAACTTGTATGAGTAACAGGGCATTTTCATTGTTTGGGGAGAGAGGGAAATTCATAATATCTGGAGGAAATGATAAGTTGGTGAAGGTATGGAATTGGTCTAGTTATCCTGATGCTGGATTAAGTAAGGGCAGCAATGATATCCTACATTTGAACATCAATGTACCCCACAAAGTGAGTTTTGTACGACAATTTCATTGAAACATTTGGATGCTAGTTACTGTTCTGCTTCTGCTAGATATATCTATTATGCATTCATTTATACAATTTTTTTGGCAGGTCAATCATCTGTGCACCACCCCAGCTGATACAGACAACCTTGTTGTGTGTGACACATCTAAAGTAGTCAAGGTCTATTCTATAACCTAGTTTAAAAGCTGGATGAAAGTGGGTAGAGCAATCAATTTCTATCATGACAATTTGCATTTATGTTGCACTTACTCTGAAGATCATGCTCCGTGGTAGGAAACGGCCTAAAAGCACAGAGATTTTTGTCTAATACCTGCTTAGATAACCGCTATGGGGTTCTCTCATTGACTCAATGACCCATAGGAGCTGTTCAATGATGGCCTATACTTGCTCATTCACGAGTTGTGATTCATGTCATGTTTACTTGTTCTCTTTCAGTCCTTTATGTTACTTCATCTGTATCAACACTCCAAATTGTTTATTCACACTTCTCGGTAATCAATCACAATTCTAGTTTTGTATTTTAAAAAATTATGATAGGTTAATAAGGAATTGAAGTAGACAATTTGGAATGTCAATAGCTAAATTTACTCCATTATACTTTCTTTATGGGGATTGATCCAATATCTGCTCAAGAAACTCATTATGGGCGTGGGTTCTACAAATGACCAAATTCATGTGTAGAAAAGTATAAAAATGTGATGTCAGAGGAAAAGATGTGTCAATATCATGTCTGGTATCCATAATTTGCAGGAGAAATGGCTATTTTGATGTATATAGCATGATCTGACGTTCGAGCGACATAGAATAGAAACATATTTTTCGCTAGCAACAAACAAACCAACTGATACACTGCTTTATTTGAGACTGAACAGTGATGTATCAATATCAATTGAGGCCGATGTTTAATAATGTAATTATCCGTGGACTCAGGATAGAGAAAATAAAAGCCAAGGCCAGCAGTTCACAATGATTTATAAAATGATCGTTTCTGAAGTCTCTAAAAATAAAAGTTCTATTATTATTAGAGGGTGTTATTTGCACATCAAAATCTGGACACCGTATGTGATATCGTACGTGTTTATCTCTATCTCTCACTTACTTTTTTATCTTCTTAGATATATATGCATATCAAAAATACATCCAAAACACAAAGGGATACCGTATGATGTCTCTTTTTTTAGGTTAAAAAATATTTACTCTTATTATTATTGCAATATGATCACTTTGAGAAATCAAAACGTAGGGTTTTTTTATTACTATCATCTACCCGGAGTGATCTTTACCAGCTAACTTTTCTCCTTCGGTATAATCTTATCAAATTTTTTTGGGTTAAGACATAAATTATTGCTTTCAACTTTGCTAATTTAACAAATAGCTCGTGTTTTTGCTTTGGTAATTAACTTGATGATCAATATATGATAAAGAATTCTGTTCGCTTCAATTTTAACATCTAATTTGCTTGAACTTTCAATTTCAACATATGACAAGTAATATATCAATTATCAATTATTAATTGTTAAAATTGAAGGTTTTAATTTGAATAATCAGTTTAATTAAGCGTTTATTTAATAAATAATTATCATATGAGAAGATTTTTCTATAAACTTCTTTTAATTTATTTCATAAGCTTTTCTAACATCCAAGTTAAAAAGAACTTACGCAAAAAGCCATAAGCTATTTTTATAAATGTATCCCCTTAACTAAAATTCATTATCAGGAGATTGGTGCATTTATAAATGTTTAATATTGAATTGAGTGTATTTATGGTGGGCACACCAAGTGCCTATTCAAGAGGAAGAAAAAAAAAAAAAAAAAGATGTATCCCGCACAACTGTAACTGAAGCCTTTCTTATACTTCCCGCAATAAATTGAAATGTTGTTCATTTCACCAAAACAATAGACGTTGCTTCTCATCTCTCTCTGTATCTGCTGGTGCCACTGAAGCAATGACACCAACCCCTCAACCTCCAAAAAGAACCCACCACCACCATCATGCACACCCTTTTCACCCTTTAATACTACTACTACTACAAAATTTCTTTGCTCCATCCTCCCAAAAGGGAAGCTTCAATGGGTTTATGCTCTTTCATATAAAATAAAACCCATAAGAGCACACAGATTGGGAAGCAGAGGGTCAGAGACATATACTGACATTTTGGCCCTTGGCCAGAAAGTGGTGCAATACCAAAAATGATGCAATCCGGTGTTCCCCTCTGCAACACTTGTGGGGAACAATTGGGGCTTAATGGTAATGGGGAGGTGTTTGTGGCTTGTAATGAGTGCAACTTCCCAATTTGCAAGGCTTGTTTTGAGCATGAAATCAATGAGGGCCATAGGGGCTGCTTGAGGTGTGGCACTCCCTATGAAGGTAAGTAACCCTTTAATGTGTGTTTACGTTATATTTCTAAGTAAAAATTTATAATTTGTCTTTTTTTTATAGGCAAATGTTAGTTTTTTAGAACTTGTTATGTTAGTGGGGGGGAGTTGAACCCATGATATGCTTATTATTCCAAACCCTATGTCCCTCCCCCCAAACCACCAAGCCACCTTATAAAAATTTATAATTTGTCTGTTAACTATGTGGATTTGTAAGTCGTTTATACTCCAGATTTCAATCTTTATGCTATGGTTTTTTATTTATTTTTATTGCCATAGATAGTTGGTTGGTTTGTGATACCTGACATATTTTAACTTGAATCACACACAACGGGGAAGGGGAAGGGTGAAGGCAGGATTTGATCACAGGTCATAGGTCCTTGCATGTGAATGCAAGGGACTTTACCTGCTGAGCTAGTTGGTACCTTCCTCCATGCTATGGTTATTTGAGTCTGATAATCTTGGGAAGCTAATTAAAGCTTTATATTTAAAGAATCATTCAACAAAGTAATTGACTATCAGTTTTAATTTGTTAAAAGAAGGCAAAGGAAAATATTTTACACTGATTAATTTATCTTTTCATCCTTTTGAAGATTTTTTTTTTTTCTGGATTTTTTTTTCAATCACTTCAGTACATATTTCCAAAAGTGGCTGTTTATTACTCGTTGAATACATGTCTTTTTCTATGAAAGACCCTAAGGTATGTTTCCTTTTGTATATTTCATAGAGAGAACAAAGGAGGATGATGATGATATAAAGGTTCACGAAAATCAATCCACAATGGCTTCCCAGATCAATAATTCTCAGGTAATGAGTTACTAGAAATTATTAGATGCACAAGTTCTAATTATTCATATTTTTGAAACAACAGGAATTTTGAGGGAAAACAAGAAATCTTCAGTTATTATTTGTATTATTTTGGAATATTGTTAAGTTGTTCGCATTTGCACTTACAACCACATCTTGAATTTTGTAGGATGTTGGACTCCATGCTAGACATGTCAGTACAGTGTCCACAGTGGATAGTGGTAAATGAGAGAGACTTCAGTCCACATTTGTAGTACAATTTCTTTAGGAGTAAGTAATCATTGATCATCACAATATGGTTTTTCTTGTAGAATTAAATGACGAATCTGGGAATCCGATCTGGAAAAATAGAGTGGAAAGCTGGAAGGGAAAGGATAAAAAGAGCAAGAAGAAAAAGGCACCTAAGGCTGAAAATGAGGCCCCAATTCCACCAGAGCAGCAGATGGAAGAAAGACAGTGAGTTCAATGAAAAATTAAATAATTTTCCTGAAGTGGACAATACAATGTATATAAATTAACAGTTTTTAAAAATTTATCAAAAATTTCAGACCTCAACGAGGTAAACTTTAAGAGAAGCTATAGAGAATAAATATGCCCCATGTGCATAGCTCAAGTGGTAATTGAGGTGAGGTTGGGGTAAAGCTATTTGATTTGATGCATGGAATCAGACACAAAAACAAAAGGATAATATAGAAAAATTAAAAAAGAAATGAGGTTGAATTCTGTTATTGATTAATTTCCAAATCTGCGAGAATTCTTCCATTTTCCTAGGTGATACTGTCTGATAGTTATAGGCTGAAGTCTGAATATACACGTTTCATCCTCCCAATGAGGGATGAAGAATCAGTCATAGACATTTACCTTTTCACTATTTAAACTGTCAGAAGCTGACGGCATGAGGTCACATTAACCTTAAATTCTTTGTGTGTACTGAAAGTGTGTTTTTACCAGTTATGTTATCAATATCTTCTGCAGTATGGAGAATAACAGACAGCAGTTCCTGAAATATTAAAAAATATACTTTCTACCCAGGTGCAATATTAATTGTTCATCAAATTGTTATATACCATCTGGTGGTACCTGCAAAACTATTTGATTTCGAATATATTCATGCACTTGTTACCTTTGTTGGCCATGCTCATTTATTTTAAATCTGTCATAAATATTTGATCATACTATAATTTACATGGTGATATGTTTTGCAGGCCCACAGAGGCTGCTGCTGAGCCACTTTCAGTACTTATTCCAATGTCAAAAACCAAACTCACACCATACAGAGTTGTGATAATCATGCGACTGATAATCTTGGGTCTTTTCTTCCACTATCGAGTTACAAATCCGGTTGATAGTGCTTTTGGTCTGTGGTTGACATCTATCATCTGTGAGATCTGGTTTGCATTTTCCTGGGTGTTAGATCAGTTTCCTAAATGGTTTCCTGTCAATAGGCAAACTTTTATTGAGAACCTATCAGCTAGGTAAATGCACAAAGTTGTAAAATATTTGGACACATTTTGCCTTGTGCTTTAAGGATGACTTGAGCTGACAAATCATATTGCAATATAAGTATGTTTTGGTTTCTGTTTCTTTCCTGTTGGGAATTGTGAAAGCTAATCTGTAAAAATGAAATCAATGGATAACATATAGTAAGAGCTTAATTTTGATTCACTGTCAATGTAAAAAAGTTTTACACTATGATCCAATCATGTGTTGTCACATTATTGAAGGAGTTTGACTATGGTAATAATTACCTAACAAGTAAATTTTTTTAATGATATGACAACATATGATTAGAAGAAAGTGTAAGTTTTACTCTGAATGAAATTTAAATAAATAGTAAAGTAATACTTAAATTAAATGTGGGAGTCGATACTGAGTATTTACATTGGATGCTGATGCTCACTTTTATAATGCCATGGCAGGTTTGAAAGAGAGGGTGAACCCTCTGGGCTTGCTGCTGTTGATTTCTTTGTCAGTACAGTCGATCCTTTGAAAGAACCACCATTGATCACAGCTAATACAGTGCTTTCTATCCTTGCGGTCGACTACCCAGTAGATAAAGTATCCTGTTATGTCTCAGATGATGGTGCTGCAATGCTCTCATTTGAATCTCTTGTAGAGACAGCTGACTTTGCAAGAAAGTGGGTGCCATTTTGCAAAAAGTATTCAATTGAACCACGAGCACCTGAGTTTTACTTCTCTCAGAAAATTGACTACCTGAAGGACAAAGTGCAACCTTCTTTTGTGAAGGAACGTAGAGCAATGAAGGTAAAGCATCTGAAGCTTCCTACACTTATGATTCCAAGAAAGAACAACTTTTATAGTTAAAATAAATCTGATATTCACCACCTTGTTTTTCTAAATTGAGTATGTTAGAGCAACCTCTTTATGATTACCACTCAATTCTGTCACAGAGAGATTATGAAGAATATAAGGTGCGAATTAATGCTTTGGTATCAAAGGCTCAGAAAACACCAGAAGAAGGATGGACTATGGAAGATGGAACACCTTGGCCAGGAAATAACTCACGCGATCACCCTGGCATGATTCAGGTACATCCATTATTTTGTGTGTAATCAAATCTGATAATGATAAGCATAAAGAACGCAGTATAAAGAACTTTGAGTGGCTCTGTGCGGAAAACTTCTTGGTTCTCAAGACTGATTAGTTCTATTAATCAATTATTGGTACAAGTGCATGTTATACTTTTATATACTTCTCATAGGCTGCCTCACTCTTAGCAAAAGCCCAATTTTATATATACTATTTCCAGGTTTTCCTCGGACACAGTGGTGCCCATGACATAGAAGGAAATGAACTGCCCAGGCTGGTTTATGTTTCCAGAGAGAAAAGACCAGGTTACCAACACCACAAGAAAGCTGGTGCTGAAAATGCACTGGTATGGATAGATACCTCAATAATATCTCATATAAGGTCATTAAAATTATATATTTCTTGATGTTTGTTTGAATTTATGCAGGTGAGGGTGTCTGCAGTTCTCACGAATGCTCCCTTCATTCTCAATCTTGACTGTGATCATTATGTTAACAACAGCAAGGCTGTTCGGGAAGCAATGTGTTTTCTCATGGATCCAGAAGTTGGAAGAGATGTGTGTTATGTGCAGTTCCCCCAGAGATTTGATGGTATTGATCGTAGTGATCGATATGCCAATCGCAATACAGTTTTCTTTGATGTAAGTTTATCGCAAAGCAAATAGTTTTACCACCTAGACTCAACAGGAAAATGTCATCTCCTTATGCGGTAAAAAAGTTAACTCATCAAACAAGCATTTGTCGAACTGCTCTGCCTAGTCATGAATCGAAAAAGTTTCGATTTTCTGTGTTTTTGTGATCAAGAGTCCTATGCCTTTCCATTTTAGCTGCTTCTAACTCCAGAATGTCTCATTGTTAACAATATTAATATGGTGATTTATATAGTGCATGCATGATCAACCCTGAAGTAGAAATGGTGGACACAGTTTTTACTGTAGTTTCCAACGGTCACCCCTATACAATGGTAGTTATTAATTATCCATTTCAGGTTAATATGAAAGGACTCGATGGCATTCAAGGACCAGTATATGTGGGGACTGGATGTGTTTTCAATCGACAAGCACTTTACGGCTATAGCCCACCTTCTATGCCCAACTTACCTAGATCTTCATCATGCTGTTGCTGTCCCTCAAAGAAGTCCACCAAAGATGTCTCAGAGGTTCATAGAGATGCAAAGAGGGCGGAACTTGATGCTGCCATTTTTAATCTAAAGGAGATGGACAGTAAGCCCAATTAATTTTGTCAATCAATTTTAGAGAAAAGCATATAGCAGAATCTTCTATGTTTAATATTCTTATGGTTTATTTTTTTCTGGCAGATTATGATGAGCATGAGAGATCAATGCTGATTTCACAATTGAGCTTTGAGAAAACTTTTGGCTTGTCTACTGTTTTCATTGAATCTACACTAATGGAGAGTGGAGGAGTGCCTGAATCTGCAGATCCCTCGATGCTGATCAAGGAGGCCATTCATGTAATTAGCTGTGGATATGAAGAGAAGACTGATTGGGGAAAAGAGGTTTGGCTTAAATGTTAATGTTCTTGTACAAAGTCCATCTTGAGATTCTTAGATTCCTTTTCTCTTTTCCTATGATATTTTTGTTACGGTACTTACTACTTATACCAATTAAATTTTCATTCAAGCTAAACACATTATCTTTCACTTTTTAACTTAATTTATAGTTTCATTAATTGATTAATCAAAATATCTTCCTGTCTTTTCAGATTGGTTGGATTTATGGTTCAGTCACTGAGGATATCTTAACCGGGTTCAAGATGCAGTGTCGAGGATGGAGGTCAATTTACTGCATGCCCTTGAGGCCTGCATTCAAAGGGTCGGCACCTATCAACCTGTCCGATCGGTTGCACCAAGTCCTTCGATGGGCTCTTGGATCAGTTGAAATTTTCCTAAGTAGACACTGCCCCCTCTGGTATGGATGGGCAGGAGGTCGTCTCAAATGGCTGCAGAGAATGGCTTATATAAACACCATTGTCTACCCATTTACATCCCTTCCTCTCGTTGCTTATTGTACTTTGCCAGCAATCTGCCTTCTCACAGGAAAATTTATCATACCAACGGTAATTTGCTGATCTTTATTTTTTGTCTAAGATAATTATAAATAGTTAAGTAGAGAATTGTTATTAATTCAGTTTAATCCCCATGAATTGTCCACCAATTGTCCTATGAAATATAAATGATTTGTATCCACACAACCAAAGAAACTGATTTATAGCAAGATTGTTATAATAGTATATACTAGTGCCTTACACCATATTGTTCTTTACAATTTTTGATACAGCTTTCCAACCTTGCAAGTGTTCTCTTTCTTGGACTTTTCTTCTCCATTATCACTACCAGTGTGCTTGAGCTGCGTTGGAGTGGCGTTAGTATTGAAGATTTGTGGCGTAATGAGCAGTTCTGGGTGATTGGAGGTGTTTCAGCTCATCTGTTTGCTGTCTTCCAAGGATTTCTTAAGATGTTGGCTGGTGTTGATACCAACTTCACTGTCACTGCCAAGGCTGCTGAGGACGCCGAGTTTGGGGAGCTTTATATCATCAAGTGGACGACACTCTTGATTCCTCCAACAACTCTTATCATTGTTAACATGGTTGGTGTTGTTGCTGGATTTTCTGATGCACTTAATGGGGGATATGAGTCTTGGGGACCACTCTTTGGGAAGGTGTTCTTTGCCTTCTGGGTGATTTTTCATCTCTATCCATTCCTCAAGGGTCTCATGGGTCGCCAAAACCGCACACCAACCATTGTTGTTCTATGGTCAGTGCTGCTGGCCTCTGTCTTCTCTCTTGTTTGGGTTAAGATAGACCCATTTGTGAGCAAAGTTGACAGTTCAACCCTCGCTGGGACCTGCAGTTCTATAGATTGTTAAGTCACTACAAGAATGCTTGCCAAAAGTTTTTGAAAATACGTAACATGTATGAGATAATGTCAATGATTTGATCTGCAGTTTGTGCAAATCATAAGGGTTAGTTCTTTGTTAAGCCATTTTGATTCTAAGATTGGAAAAATCTTAAAGTTTGGACAAATTTCCTGTTTACCGGATCAAACATTGGCGTAAGTACATCAATGTGAAAAATGGTGATTTTTCTGTCCGCTAAGGAATTGAAATTTAGATAGTGATCTAATTTTTTTGTTACTATTTCCATCATCATGACAATATAGTCCAGCAACCTGTGAGCAATGTTTTTCAATTGCACATAACACAATTACAATAATAAAAGTTGTCTGTTATCCGTTATTATCTCATAAACATTACCTTGATGCTTACTGCAATCTATTTCATATTCCAGTCAAATTTATCAGGTCATTAATTTCACATAATCACAAATATGAAAATAATCTTACAATTTAATTTTAATTCATTATTGATGAAAATAATTTATACTATTAATAAAACGATGTCACATTATTATTTTATTATAGTAAGTAAGGTTAACCTTCGCTAACAAATTTTTAATTGTTTTTTAAATGAGTTTAATTGCTATGCATGTAAAGTTTTTTATATTGTCAACCAATATTCATCAATTATGGTATGTATGACTTTTAGGGTAGTTAGGATAAAAGTCAAACATTTTTATTTGATGTGACAATTTATGATTGAATGTTTGTATAAAAGAATTTTATACTATAAGTGTATAGCAATTAAACTCTTTTGAAATTAAAGTGTCATTGATAGTTCAAAATACTTTAGATTGTTGATGAAATTAAATCCATACCGAAATTACTCGGCCAATAAATCTTATGAACCAATATGCAACTACTTTTACATGAATTCTTGAAAGAACTTTGGAATCTTTCTCATAAAGAAGAGGAAACAAGCGAAAAGTACCATAAAATAGATGACAGTTTACACCATTCATTCATGTCTGATGTACTCCATAGTTGCTTGAAGACAAAAGATAGGAACACGTCAATAAAAAGGATGTCATGTAGTATTAACGTAGTATCAAAGGGTTTCATAAAAAATGTAATTATAGTGCTTTTTATTTTGATAGAAGAAGTAAAGAACACAAATAGTATAAATGAAACGTAAGAATGTGGAAACCAAAATGGCAAAATAATTCTTTAAAAAATAAAGTGATAAGAAGTTGATTATAATAATGAAATGTCCTATTGCTTCCTTTGTCCCTTTATATTGTTCTTTCTTTTGTTGTCTGACTTGATAACGAAGTCTAGTTATCAATCTCCAGAAAATGATAAAAGGTCCAGCTAAGTTAATGGTTTAAAGAGATAGCCATGAAAGGATGAGCCAAAAGAAGTAAACATGTTATAGGGGAACCCAAAGGAAGAGCTGGATCGCACTACCACTCTTCTAATCCAGCTGAAAAGGTTATGGCTAAAGAACATCAATATTTTAAAACCAATTTTATTTATTGTATCTTTGTTTGTTCCTAGTTGGTTAGAAAAATAAAGTTCTCACTTGTAATGCTCTTTTTCCTTACACTCTTATTATGCCTATTTTATAATTACGGATCATCTTTTATTTTGCTTTGAAAAGGACAATAGTTGGATCAATAATTATACATTATAGCTTCTATACATTTCTACCGTGATTTTTAAGTGTATGTTTCGAATGAGGGTTGGAGGATTGAAAATCAGTTATAACGTGAAATTTGTGAACCTACGTACTGTAGCTTCTACTATATAGAATCGCTTATGTTATTTGGAATGCAGTACCAAGCACTCTATTTGTTAGTTTGTTTGAGAAGTTAATAACTGATTCTGTTAATTATCAGTTATTGTGATTAGTTGTTGTAATTGAGGCTTATAAAAGGAGCCATTCGAGTGATCAATAATAATTAAGCATTTTCAATTCTATTCTTTTTACTAGATACCTAACAATTGGTATCAGAGCTCCTCAAGGGGCCTGATGCAGAAACCGCAGTTTCGTGTGAGTGAAGAAAAAGGAGAGACGAGTTGCCAGAGTCATGGCAGATGGAAGTTTTGTTCAACCGGCTATCCCTAAATTTGATGGTCATTATGATCATTGGGCAATGTTGATGAAGAACCTCCTTCGATCAAAGGAGTACTGGAGTTTGGTTGAAAATGGGATTGTCACAGCACCAGCAGGCGCGACCCAAGAGCAACTGAAGATTGTGGAAGAAAGCAAATTGAAAGATTTGAAGGTAAAGAACTATCTATTTCAAGCCATAGATAGAAGTATTGTGGAGACGATTCTGAACAAGGAGACATCGAAGGAGATTTGGGACTTTATGAAACAAAAGTATCAAGGTTCCACAAAGGTTAAAAGAGCTCAATTGCAGGCTCTAAGGAGGGAATTTGAAATTCTTGGAATGAAAGAAGGGGAAACTGTAGATGAGTATTTTGTAAGAACTTTGGCTATTGTGAACAAGATGAAGTCACATGGCGAAAAGGTGGAGCAACTCACAATTGTTGAAAAGATTCTTCGATCCATGACAGTCAAGTTCAACTATGTAGTGTGTTCAATTGAGGAGTCAAACAATGTGACTACCATGACCATTGATGAATTGCAGAGAAGTCTCATGGTACATGAACAACGAATGAAGGGGCCTAAAGAAGAAGAGCAGGCCTTAAAAGTCACAAATGCTGGAAGAACAGAAGGAAGAGGAAGGGGTTGCGATGGCTTTAGAGGAGGCAGAGGTAGAGGAAGACAGTTCTTTGATAAAGAATTTGTGGAATGTTACAAATGTCACAAGTTGGGGCATTACAAGTATGAATGCCCTAATTGGGAGGAGAATGCTAACTATGCTGAGTTTGATGAAGAGCAGGAGATGCTGCTCATGTCCTTTGAAGAAATCAACTCCACTGAAAAAGAAAAGGTGTGGTTTCTTGACTCTGGGTGCAGTAATCATATGTGTGGGTATAAGGACTGGTTCTTTGATTTTGATGATAAATTTAGAGAATTTGTGAAGCTTGGTGATAACTCCAGAATGTTAGTAAAAGGAAAGGGAAGTGTTAAGTTGAGAATTGATGGGATAACTCAGGTGATCTCTGATGTGTTCTATATCCCTGAATTGAAAAACAACCTATTGAGCATTGGCCAACTCTAGCAGAAGAACCTCACTGTAATCTTTCATCAAGACATGTGCAAGGTGTTTCATAGTGAAAGGGGCCTTATTATGTCCAGCAAAATGTCTGCCAATAGGATGTTTGCTGTTGTTGCTCATATAGTCTTCCTTTCATTCTTCCAAATGGAGAATGATAGCAGCACATATCTGTGGCACTGTAGATATGGTCATCTTAGTATCAAAGGGCTGAAAGTTCTTGCACAAAAGGAGATGCTTAGGGGCCTGCCAAAACTCAAAGAGTCATCACACGCATGTACTGATTGCATGATTGGAAAGCAACATAGAGTGGCCATACCAAAGGAGAGTTCTTGGAGAGCTTCCCAAAGTTTGGAGCTTATTCATTCTGATAATTGTGGACCCATCAAACCAGAATCCAATAGCAACAAGAGGTATTTCATTACCTTTATTGATGATTATAGTAGAAAAGCATGGGTTTATTTTTTATCAGAAAAATCTGCTGCTTTTGATATCTTTAAGAAGTTTAAGATCATGATTGAGAAGGAATCCGGAAACTCTATTTGTTGCTTGAGAACTGATAGGGGTGGAGAGTTTAATTCCTCTGAATTTACTAGCTTCTGTAGCAGCAATAGCATAAAGAGACAACTCACTGCAGCATACACTCCACAACAAAATGGAGTAGCAGAGAGGAAAAACAGGACAATAATGAACATGGTAAGAAGTATGTTGTCAGAAAAGGAAGTCCCTAAAGAGTTTTGGCCAGAAGCAGTGAAGTGGTCAAGTCAATATATATGTTGAATAGAAACCCAACATTAGCTGTGTAGAATGTTACACCTGAAGAAGCTTGGAGTGGCATCAAGCCTTCAGTAAAGCATTTCAGAATTTTTGGGTGTGTTGCCCATGTTCATGTTCCAGATGTTCAAAGGAAGAAATTAGATGATAAGCGACTCTTTGGGGTGAGTGAAGAGTCTAAGGCTTATAGACTCTATGATCCTGTTACAAAGAAAATAATTGTAAGCAGGGTTGTGGTGTTTGCTGAATCAGAAAAATGGAAGTGGAGGAAAGGAGAAATAGAAGAGAAAAAGAGTCTTGCAAAATGTGAAGATGATGACAAAAGTGTAGAAGAAGAAAGAGAAGAAGAAGGAGAGGCAGTAACTAACTCTGAAAATGTACAAATTTCTACACTTAATGCAGATGAAGAACTACACTTAATGCAGATGAAGAACCAGAGCAACAGCTTAATATGCAGGCTGAAAGTACACCAAATTCAGCTCCAGGGAGGACTCGAAAACAACCAGCATGGTTAGATGATTATGTGACCAATGAGGAATTGCATAATCTAGCAATCTTCAGTGCTGTAGAAGATCCTGCTACTTATGAGGAAGCAATGCAACATAGTGTTTGGAGAAAAGCCATGGATGCTAAAATTGGTGCTATTAAAAGAAATAATATATGGGAACTGACAACCCTTTCTCCTGGTGCCAAAAAAATAGGAGTGAAGTGGATTTACAAGACTAAATGCAATGAGGATTGAAAAGTAGAAAAGCACAAAGCTAGGCTTGTGGCAAAGGGGTATTCACAGCAGCATGGGATTGACTATAATGAGGTTTTTGCTCCTGTGGCTAGATGGGACACCATTAGAACTATTCTTGCTTTGGCGACCTTCAAAGGTTAGAATGTTTTTCAGCTTGATGTGAAGAGTGCTTTCTTGCATGGAGAGCTGAATGAAGTTGTGTATATTGACCAACCTTTGGGATATCGGAAACAAGGGGAGGAGAATAAGGTTTACAAGCTGAAAAAGGCCTTGTATGGCCTTAGGCAAGCCCCTCGGGCATGGTACAGCAGGATTGAATCCTACTTCAGCAAGGAAGGCTTTGCAAAATGCCCCCATGAACACACTTTGTTTGTAAAAACAGGTGGTGAAGGAAAATTGCTTATTGTGAGTCTCTATGTGGATGATCTTATCTTTACTGGTAATAATGAGGAAATGTTTGTGGAGTTCAAGGAATCAATGAAGAGAGAGTTTGACATGACAGACCTTGGTAGAATGAAATATTTCTTGGGCATAGAAGTAACTCAAAATGCTAAGGGAATATTCATTTGCCAACAAAAATATGCCAAGGAAGTTTTAGAGAGGTTTGGTATGGAGAAAAGCAATACTGTGACTAATCCTATTGTGCCAGGAAGCAAGTTGTCCATGGATGAAGATGGCAAAGTGGTAAATGCAACAACTTACAAGCAGATGGTAGGTTGTTTGATGTACCTCACAGCTACCAGGCCTGATCTAATGTTTGCTGTGTGCTTGGCCAGTAGGTATATGGAGAGGCCTACAGAAATGCATCTAGTAGCTGCCAAAAGGATTCTCAGATATCTGAGAGGTACATTGGAGCTTGGAATCATGTACATCAAAGGTAAAGGAGGTAATCTGGAAGCCTATTTTGATAGTGACTATGCTGGAGATGTGAATGACAGGAAAAGTACTTCAGGGTATGTCTTCATGCTTGGTTCAGGGGCAGTGTCCTGGTCCTCAAAAAAGCAGCCGGTTGTGACCCTGTCAACTACAGAAGCAGAGTTTATAGCTGCTGCTTCTTGTGCCTGCCAGGGTGTGTGGTTAAGGAGAATTCTAGAAAAGCTTGGGCTTACTCAATTGAAGCCTACAACTGTTTTTTGTGATAACAGTTCAACAATTAAGCTGTATAAGAATCTAGTGTTGCACGGGAGGAGCAAGCAAACACATAGATGTGAGATTACATTTTCTTAGAGATCTCAGCAAAGATGGAGTTATTGAATTGGTATATTTCAACTCGAAGGAGCGGCTGTCAGACATTATGACTAAGCCACTGAAATTGGAGTCTTTCTCTTATCTTAGAAATAGATTGGGCATGATCAAACCATATGAATAAATTGTTTTTTAATCTGTAAATTCAATTTTAAGGGAGGATTTGTTAGTTAGTTTGAGAAGTTAATAACTGATTCTGTTAGTTATCAGTTATTGTGATTAGTTGTTGTAATTGAGGCTTATAAAAGGATCCATTTGAGTGATTAACATTTTCAGTTCTATTCTTTTTACTAGATACCTAATACTACTAATATAAAAAAAAAATGATTTTGTCTTGAATAAATATAGAGTGTGTTTGTTTAAGATTATTTGATGATAAATTTTTTTTAAGTTAAAAATTATTTTTAGCGATTTTAATTGTGTTTGTTTAAGACTTTTTAGGAAATCATTTTTATAGTTAAAATGAGAAGCTATACCATTTAGCTTCTCACTAAAATCTGATTCTATAAAAGAGATGAAAAATATGTTTGTTATAGATTATAAAAATCATTTTTTCATAATTTGTAACAAACTCAAAAAGAGATTTACTGGTATAAGCGTTGATACTTATGTACCAGCTAAACTTGCTACTAACTTTCTAAAATAAAACAAAGAGTAATGTTAGGTTGACACCCAATATCGACAACATACACTGGACACTGTAGGTATAAATGGCAAAATAGTAATAAAACAACTCAACAATCATCATTCCCAAGACACATAATTGCTTTCCCACTTATTTATTGTTTTCTTCTCTCTCATCATGTATTTCATCACTCCCAAGACACTCACCTGATATTTCTCTCATCTCAACACTCGTCTAAGCTTATCTTCACCCGTCTGATGAAGATATATGACCTTTCTGACCGAGAAAGCTCACCCGTCTACTTTCACTTTCACCTGTCTAAAGCTGAAGATCTTCACTCGTCTGATGACTCTGAGTAAAGAAATGTTCACCCGTCTGAATCACCCGTCTGATGACTCTCAGTAAGAAATTGTTCACCCGTCTGATTCACCCGTCTGATGACTCTCAATGAATAACCATTTAAATGTTCACCCGTCTGATGACTATCAGTGAAGAAATGTTCATCCGTCTGAGAGTCATCAGACAGGTGAACCAAACGGGTGAGCATTTCTTCACTGATAGTCATTAGACGGGTGATGATCTTCAGCTTCAGACGGAAGGAAGTGAGAGTAGACAGGTGGGCTTTCTCGGTCAAACGGGTCATATATCTTCATCAGACGGGTGAAGATCAGCTTAGACGAGTGTTAAGATGAGAGAAATATCAGGTGAGTGTCTTGGGAGTGATGAAATACATGATGAGAGAGAAGAAAACAATAAATAAGTGGAAAAGCAATTATGTGTCTTGGGAATGATGATTGTTGAGTTGTTTTATTACTATTTTGCCATTTACACCTACGATGTCACCGTAGGTGTCCCAAATTTGATTGTCAACTTAACATTTCTCTAAAACAAATCACACCTAACTACAATTATGCATGCATTTAGATTTCAGTATACCAAAAAACAATAAAATAAAAATATATTAAAGATATGATCCGAACCTACTTGATGGATTATCTAACTCGAAAAATATTAAATATAATATATATATATATATATAAAATATATATAAATAAAAATATTAAAATATAATAATCTATTCCATAAAAATAAAAATATAATAATCTATTCAATTTTGGAATCATTAAATTCGAGAATCAAATAAATTATCATTAGATTTAATTCGATTCAAACTCAAACATTAAAATATTTGAACCAATCAATCGGTTTGGTTCTGATTTTAGGATTCATCCATCATCTCAATTCAAACCAATGAACATCCAAAAGTGCTGGTGTAAGTAATAAGTTGTTTTAGTTTTTCTTACTTATGTCATCAATTATTTTTATTTTATCATTTTGACCGTTGTTCTTTAAAATTAATGAAATAGACAGCATTATTAGCTATCATGTAAATTATAAAAATTATCAGCAAATAAAAGGGAACAACAAAAAAAATCCCAAATGTCAGAGACTTGGGTCCCCTCCTTCTCACTCCGTGATCTGTATATTCTCCACTCCCTTCTTCTTCCATCTCTCTATTTTACATTTCCCATACCCAAACTTTGTACTCACTCTATTCCAACCTTTGCTTCCACACTTGAACTCTCTGTTTCTCTCTATTCTGCTTTTTTCTGCACATGTGTTTCTGACCACTGAGCCATGAAACCATCACCACCACCTTCATTACTTGTCATTCTCCTCTTCCTCCTCTTCTCCACCACTACCATCTCAATTTCTACACCCCTCTCCCCAACCCCTTCACCCACATCTTCCCCATCATCATCATCATCATCATCATCATCTTCACTTTCCCCACTTGACCCAAAGCAACTAAGGGCCCTTGAGTCCCTCAACATCCCTACTTCCAAGGACCCATGTTCTCAACCATCCTTCCACAATGCCACACTCTGTGTCTGTGACTCCTCAAAACCCTTCCGCCATCTCATCTCTCTCCAACTCTCCAACTGCTCAACCCACCTTTCTCTCTCTTTCACTGCCCTCAAGTCCCTATCCACCCTCCACTCCTTCCACCTCCTCAACTGCCCCATTCCCCCCATTCACTTCCCTCCTCAACTCACTGCCTCACTCCAATCCTTCACCTGCATCAACAGCTTCCACAAACTCTCTGGACTTTGGCTCTCTCACCTTGCAAACCTCACCGATCTCACTCTCTCAAATGTGCAACTTAAAGCTTCTGGTCCTCATGTTATTCTTGCTCACATGACCAAGCTCAAAACTTTGACCATTTCCCATTCCAACCTCACTGGTTATCTTCCAAAACACTTCCATTCCAACCTTACCCACATCGATCTCTCGGGTAACCAGCTCAAGGGAACTATACCCCCTTCCATTACAATGCTTGATAGCCTTGAAAGTTTGAATTTTTCTCTTAATGGGCTCAAAGGTGAGATACCCTTTGACATAGGGAACTTGATTTCACTGAAAAATCTCTCCTTGGCTTCAAATTCATTTTCTGGGTCTGTCCCAGATTCAGTTTCTGCCATACCAGGTTTGGTTCACATGGATCTGAGTTCAAACCAGCTCAATGGGACCATTCCAAAGTTCTTATCTGAAATGAGGAGCCTCAAGTATTTGAACCTGGCTAACAACAGTTTTCATGGGGCTGTGCCTTTCAACTTGACTTTCATAAAGAGATTGCAAGTGTTGAAGGTTGGTGGGAACAGCAACTTGTGCTATAACCATTCGGTTCTGTCTTCAAAGTTGAAGCTTGGGATTGCTCCTTGTGATAAGTATGGAATGCCAATGTCTCCTCCACCTGCTAAGGATTCTTCTTCTGCAGATGATAGCAGTGATTCTGACTATGATGATGATGATGGTAGCAGCCACAAGAAAGAGCATCATCATGGGCCAAACAAGGTGGTTCTTGGTGTGGCAATTGCTCTTTCTTCCATTGTCTTTCTGATTGTTTTCCTAATCTTGTGCTCAAAATGCTGTCGCTGAAGACAAATTTGATTTGTGGTTTTTAGAACTTAGATTAGGAAAATTGATTATTTATGTTCATGCTTTGTTCAATTCATTTATTATATATTGGTTTACAGAATGACACATAGGGAGAAATCAAAAGAAAGGAAAGGTGATTGTCAGAACAAACAAAATGAAAAAATGAGAGAGAAAGAAATTGTTAGTTTTTTTGGAGAATAATATATGATTTGGTTCGCTTAAATATATTGTTTCTTCAAAAAAAAATTGTTGCAGCTTGTGTCTTTTGTAATTTTAAAAATGAGTGAAATTGATTTTTGATCACATGTGAACGAAATTGACTTTATTTAACTCTCATTATATTAAATATTTTTTATTTTAAGAGTTAAGAAAAAATTAATACAAAGACATTGAATGGAATTAATTTCAGTAATTATTGATTTTTTTTTTTTTGATGAATCACTAATTATTGAAATGAGAACATAGTTGGATTTTACTCACTTATCATAGTAACACAAACTGAAGACTAAATCGCAAAAGTGTTATATTTATACCTAAAATACAGATGAAAGTTGCCCAATAGAAATAGGAGAGGAAAAAAGTGAGAGGGGAGAATATTTTATTTCTTCTGTTTTAATCAATATCTTGTGCAGTGCAATGCTTTATATATATGGAATGTTAGGCTTTGGCACTTTATTTTATTTTTAGCTGTTGTGAATTAAACAAAGGGACTTGGTGTGGTGATAGGGTCATGCTAACATGCACAAGTGGAGAGTATGCTTACAAATAATCTTTTGATATGTTATTACAAGTTTTTAATATATTTTAAAAGCTTCTTTCATTTTGTTAATTATTCTTTAAGTCCTCATATTGTACTTATGTATTTTTTGATCCTTCTTCAACCTTTTATTTCTCCTTTTTTTTTTTTAGACAAATGGTAATTTGTTAGTGTTTGTTATGTTAGTGGGAAAGTTGAACCCATGACTTTCTTATCACTCCAAACCCTATATCCTATTTCTCCTTACTTAATACTGATTCAATTCTACTTACTTGTTCACTGAGTTGTGCATCCGAATACTATTGTACGTGTGTTGTATGCTCCTGCACTACATAGTAATGGTCTCTGGTCAACTAATATCGGTGCTCTTTGATCACAATGAACTTCGAGTCCCCACCAAATTTGTCAAAACCGAAGGATCTGGAAATATGAATGGCAAATCTGCAAGCCAATGCTCCGGGTCTGCAATGGTTGAGGGCAGAGAGGAGTTTGTATGGATTGAAATAAGAGCATTTTGTGCAATTAGATTACTACCAAGTGCATGTTTGGTTTGCTGTTGAGAAACCTAAACTTTAAATGTATGTTTGGAGCAAAGTATTTATAGAGTTTCTTCTGCGTATATATACGTTTGGACCCAAATATACGTTTACAACAGTAAACCAAACATAGTCCAAATCCTGTTATAATAATACATGGGCATGTAGTGCTGCCTAAATTATATCACCCGCAATGGAGCAAGCCTTAATTATGCTTCCAAATGATAGCAGCATTTGAATATTCATGTTCATCTGAATATACACGTTGATGGCATCATTCTCTTGACCTTTCTGTGAGTATCAAAAGATCATTAAGGTAGAACAGACCACATTTCATAATTGCATTGCATCGATAACTTTTCTAGCATCCTTCAAAGAACCGCATTTTCCATACATATTAAGAGCATGATTTTGGAGAATGGTTGATAGCTGGATTTTACAATGTGGTCATGGATTTCTGTTATATTGAGGTTGGATTGTTGTGTATTTCAACCTTGTCAATTCCATTTTTTTTGGAATTCTTTGGTCCTTGATTTTGGTGTTGCTTCGTTGTTTTTTCAATTTTGTAATAGTGCTATGATTTGAATCGAACCAACTCTTTCTTGTTTAGCTTGATTTGGTTCGGGTTTGATCAAGAAAATTTTTAAAACCAAGTCAAACTAATTGATTTTGATTAGTTTGGATTTTTTTTACCTCTAAAACTTAATCAAACCAATTTGTGCACATCCCTAATTATTTTGTATAAAGGTCTAAAATACAAAATACAAGATTTAAGGGGCTAAAACATAAATGATAGTAGAGTTTTTACTAAATAATTAAGACTTGAACATCAACCAAAGCTTGTATTCCAAACTAAGGGGACTTCTAATATGCAACTTTTGAAAGAGGGTACATCCATGTTTCCTTTGATTTACCTCTTATTACAAGTTTATATATTTGGAATCAGTTATAAAAAAAATTAAAAAAAAACCCAAAACTTAGTAAAATTAAAATAGTGTCCCATATTAGAGTTTGTCCTCCAACCCCACCTTCCCCCGCCATACTACTCTCATTCACTACAAACATGAACTAGAAATATGCATTTGAGTATGCATTAAAAAAATGAAACAACACTGTTCCAATTGACTGTGTACATTCGAGTGGCTTCCCCCGGGATTTATTTGCTTTCTAAGCAGCTCAACTATAATATTCCACAATTGTCTAAAAACTGACTTCAAGTAATTTGCTTTCATTTTGAACTAGTATTATGTTAGGATCATCTTAATGAGTGCCCTAAGCGTATTTTTTAAGGAAATCAAAATAAGTAATTTTTTCTTGAAAAACTCAGTATATCACCTCTTCAAATATTAAATACATCAATTTTCAATAAAAAACTTCTTTTTTTATTTCCTTAAAAAGTGTCCTTAGGATACTCGTTAACATTCTCGATTATGTTATATGATATTTATTTCTGGTTTGCTGCATATAAGGGCAACTAGTAATGCAATAAGTTGGGCACAACTGGAGTAGAAGTGTGTTTTAAACTTCATTGGGAGAGGGCCAGGCCAAAGCGGTGATGGTTGATTATATGATTTGCTGAGTGGAGAATAATAACGTATGATTGTGGGATATGAGCTGTCTGACCTACCTTGATTGAGTGCATAAGTTAACAACTTACATGCAGTTTCCATTTCCAAATTAGTTGGAACGCTCAAATATCATAGTACATCATATGCCTGCTCTTCTGACATTGTTAATAATGTGGCTCTTTAAAGCTTTATGAACAACTTTCATGATCCACGTCTCTTATAAAATAAAATGAATCAATACTAAAAAGCAAAGACAATTATGTTCTTGTCATGGGTTTTATTTTTGGTTTATACAACTATATTCGTCATCATTGGTGCCGACACACAATTTTAAAAGTCTCTAATTTACTAGCAATAATTTGATACATGCTAATTGCACCATTTGTATCGGCAAAAACGCTTTAGACCAATGAAATTGTATTCGAGTTTAAGAATCTGTTTTAGTTTTTTTTTCTTCATAAAAAAAGGTGTTTTTTTCAATAAAAAAACATTTTTAATACTTACATATCTATTTGGTTAGACTTCTAATAAAAAGCAGAAGTTGAAATCATTTTTTTGTAAAACCATTTTCAGAGTAGTTTGGAATCACTTTTTTTTTAAGCCTAAACAAATGGAACCTAGATAAAAATCAGTTGTTTTATTTGAACATCAGATTTTGGGCATTATATGTGACATCGTATATATTTATCTCTATCTCTCATTTTTTTTTTTAACTTTATTATATACACATATTTCAAAAATACGTCAAAAAACCAAAAGGACACCGTATTGTCCCTATTTGTTGTTCAAAAATCATTTCTCAATAAAAATACAATCGCAATTGAAGTTTTTTCTATTTGGTAAAGTCGGCTACATCAAATAATATTGATGTGTTCTATCAAAAATAAACTCATCTGATATTCTACACACCTAAATTCTAATTCTGCTACCTATCCATGATTTGAGGTGAGATGTACCCATAAGATGTGTAACAAGCATTATCTGTTCCTATAACTCCCTGTACCCCATATGCATATGCATATGCTAGCATCATACGAACTACTGCAAAGAAACTATTGCAGTGAAGCCTAAATGGGCAATGTCTGTGTAGTCCAAGAACGTTCCAGGGGAAGGGAAACCATATATGGAATCTCAAAGAATCAATCTGACATTTTTGAAGGACTAATCTTGATTGAATTTGAAAACTGATTTCCCATGAGCATGTTAATGGTTATGTAGGAGTATACCTGTAGTTATCAAAATCAGTAAATCGTTAGCACAATAGAATTATTAAAATAATTGTTGTATAACATGATTTAACCGATTATTATTTAATGCATAAAATGACTATAAAGGGCTATGACATTTGTGACTTTTGAGGACCTAATTTATCTCATTCATATTCCTTTAAGAATATAAAAAAAACATCAAGTGGATTATGATCTGTAATATTTGAGTTGAATCAGATGCCTAATGGAGAAGACTTCGCATTTAAAATACCCTAGGACTACACAAAAACACGTCGCCTATTCAGTACATTTCTGGCGTGGCTTCCACATGCAACTATACTCGTACTTCAAAAAATCAGGAGACAATATTGAATTCCTCATTTCCACAGTAGCATACCTATGGCCATTCTCTGATGCCCCTGATTAACATTGTCAGAAATCAGAAATGAAGGTTGGATTCTCAAAGCAAACTGAGACCACTCACACAAATCAGAACACCCTGCCACTAATCAATTGTCAGAAGAACAAAAAATATGCTGCATCTTAACCCCAATTAGAAATCCCTGCATGGGTGGCTTTTCCAGTCTAAATATATATGTTTAGATGGGTCATCCATGATTGACAAAATCATTTCTCAGACCAGGTTAGGACATTTAAGTTGGCTCTAAAATAGATAAAAACTGTAGTCTCAGCCACTGATTCTGCACAAGTGTGACTTATCCTTTATTCATATGTTTTGGCCTTGACCTTATATCCTAATTTATAATGCAGCTTATCTCAGTAACAGAACTGTGACTGGAAAATATTTATTTATCAATTCTCATAAAGAAGAGGGTAAATTGATATTGGAGAACCTACCCTGTATTGAAAAATTTCCAACGATTTACCAGAAACCTCTGCAGGAACATGCACCATCCTTGAAATGGTGAAACCGGTTTGAATCTCTCAATAGAATTTCCCTCCCGGTTGTCTTGGACATGAACTTCCCCATCTCATGACAGTCTCCACATACTCTTAGATTCTTGGTGATCCTAACAGTCCACCCAGGTGGCAAATTTAATATACCAAAAGCCATGGCTAACTTCTCACTGTGTCCACACAGAAGCACTTCCTTCTCCATATCATCTGCATTAAACAATGCATACCTCATCTTCGGGGAGTAATCTTCATTCTTCATTTTCATTCTCAATTTTTTCAGCAATGAGTCTATCCTTTTGGCTTGAGGATGTGAAGTATCCCCAGCAACAAAGATATTACATTTGCCTCGGACCTCTATCCAACTACAGTCTGGATTCCTTTTTAATCCCCGTTTACCAATCCTTTCTTGTAACTTTTTCATTTTCTCCCACTTTTCTGCGTCTGTATAGACGTTCGCTAGAAGAACATAATATCTTGTGTTCTCCGGCTGTAGCTTGAAAACATGCTCTGCCACTTTTTCTGCTAGCTCCACGTCATGATGGATCCTGCACCCAGAAAGCAAGGCACCCCAAATAGTAGCATCTGGTTTAATTGGCATGGTCTCAATGAACCTGTATGCCTTGGATAGATTACCAGAGCAGGCAAGGAGATCCACCATGCAGGCGTAGTGTTCTAATTTGGGCTCGATGCTGCATTCACTTCTCATGTAATTAAAGAACTCCGACCCCTCATTCAGTAATCCAGAATGACTGCAAGCACAAAGTATGGAAGTGAAGGAAGACTCATTAGGCTCAATACCTGCTATCCTCATTTTGTAAAAAGTGGAAATAGCTTCATTTCCAAAACCATGCATGCCATATCCAGCTATCATAATAGTCCAATGGATCAGATTCTTTTGAGGAATCATATCAAAGAGTAGCTGTGCAATAACTAGTAACCCACACTTCACATACATATCGACCAGTGCACCGGATAAATGTGGATCTGAAAAGTACCCCTTTCTTAATATGTGCCCATGTATCTCTCTGCCTTTCTCTAGAGCTGCTAAGCCTGCACAAGCTGGAAGGATACATGCCATTGTAATGTTGTCAGGCGTTGATTGTTTTTGCATGTCCACAAAAAGTTTTAGAGCTTCATTGGGAAGCGAGTTTTTTGAATAGCCTCCAATCATGGTATTCCATGAGACAACGTCCTTAACTGGAATTTGAGAGAAAACTAAATGAGCTTCTTCCATGCAACCACATTTTGCATACATATTCATGAGTGCATTAGAGACAGGCAAGCTTGACCCCATGTTATTCTTTCTAACGTAATTGTGTACGTCCCTGCCTTTATCCAAGGAGTTGCTACAAGCACAAGCATGAGCGATGCTTGTGACAATATAAATATCTGGCTTAAGACCTTTGCTTTGCATTTCATCGAATAACCCAATAGCATCATCATATCGACCTTCCCGTACATAAGCAGCTATAATTGAAGTCCAAGAAACAATCGTTGTTCCACCCATCTTCACAAATACTTCAGTTGCACCATTTAAATTACCACATTTTGAATACATGTCTAGTAAGGTGTTGTTAAACACGACTTCCCTACTAAAACAAGCTTTCACTCCAAAAGCATGAAGAGCTCTACCTAATGAAAGATTGCCAACAGTTGCACAAGCCACAAGAACATTAACCAAGGTAGCCAAATCCATATCAACCCCCAAAATCAACATCTGAATGAAAAACTCTAGTCCTTTTTTGGAAAAACCATTCATCACACAACCACTTATCATAGAATTCCAGGAGACAACATCTTGATCACTCAATTCATCAAACAACTTATGTGCACTCTCAACTCCACCAAATTTGAAATAAGCTGAAATGAGGGAGTTAACAACAGCATTATAAGAACCAAAACCCAGTTTATAAACATACCCGTGAACCCTTTTACACTCCATTTCCTTTCCCAATACAGCAAAACACTTCAAGACACAAGTAAATGTATACGCATTCCCTGCAATTCCCAACTCCTGCATTTTCTTAAGAAGATACAAACTTTCCCTGTAATTACCAACCTTTGCATATTCAGACATAATAAGATTCCAGAGAAAAACCTTATCATTGAGGATCTCATCAAATATCCGTCTCCCTTCAATTAAATCACCACAATTCACATACATGAAGACCAGTTTTGCCCCCAAAGCCCCTTCAATCGCCATGCCATTGGAAATGACAATGGAATGAACCCTTTTCCCATCTTTCAGAGATTTAAGCTCAGCACAGAGCTGCAACACAGAACAGTAAGTATTCAACTCAAGTTTTGATTTTTGTGACCTTATAAGCAATTCCATGGATTTTCTGAGATCACCCATTTTACAGAACTTGCAAATTTTTGCGTTCTCATCATCCATGGTTGTGTTGTTAGTGGTCTCAGCCAAAGACACAGAGGCAGCGACACTGCTACTACGGCAAGAAAGGTCCAGGTTTGAAGATAACAGAGATGTTGTTGAAGATTGTCTGAACAATATGAAACAATTCGGAGGTTTAACATAATTTGGGTTGTTTCCATGGCCATGATAACCTGGAATGGTGCTCAAATTTGCTACGCTTTTCGACATAGTTAGCCTTGCCCTCTGTCACTGTAACAAGATGGATGCCACTATATATAAACAAGATGTAATATCGTGTTAACTTCATCCCTCAGGTTAACGAAATTTCAAAATCATCCAGATGTTGTAAAAGCACAGCATGGTCCCTTTGTCGGTCCAGTTACTTAACAAAAGGGTTTGATCTGAGGGAAGAGGAGAGTGATCTTTTTAAGGCTAAGGTAATAATTTGGTTAGTATATCTGATTACACATTCTTTATTTAGTTCATATATATAAAAAATTTAAAAATGAGTCTCTATATGTGTAAATGTTAGTAAATTCGGTCCCTTTATTTGTAAATGTTAGAAAATTCGTTCCTACCGTCAGCAAATTAATCCTTATACGTGACATAAATTTTTGATTTGGTCCCTAAACCTGAAAAAAAAATTAAATTGGTCTCTCTATGTGTAATCAATAATAATTTTATCTCTATCGTATGTCCAAGAGCCCAGATCCAACTAAAGATTCTTTTCGTATTGATTCTTTTTTATATATTATATCAATCTATTTCTTTTGTTGAGAGTCAACTTAGGTAATTTCAAAATATAAAACCATTTACGGACTAAATGATACAATTTTTACTCTCAAGAAAAGAAATAGATTGATATAATATATAAAAAATATTCAATACGAAAAGAATCTTTAGTTAGGTCCGAGCTCCTTGGTAGACAGAATGGACAAAATTATTATCGATTGTACATATAAGGACCGATTTAATTTTTTTTTTTTCAGATTTAGGGACCAAATCAAAGCTGTGTCACGCATAAGGACAAATCTGCTGATGACAAGGACGAATTTGCTAACGTTTGCACATTTAGGGACCAAATTTACTAATGTTTACACATCTCGGGACTCATTTCCAAAAGTTTTATGTATAGGAACTAAATGAAAAATCAGTGTCACATATAGGGACCAAATTATTACTTTAACCTTTTTTTAAATCTTTTATGTTTGATTCAATTTTTTGAAGAGAAGTGAAAGGGAATGGAGGGGAGCAAAATCTCTCCTCACTTAGTTTTGACTCCCCTCCAATATTGAGGAGATTTGGAGGGGAGAGGAGGGGAGGGATTTTAAAACGTTTTACATGCATTGACCAAAATATTCTTACTTGTGTATTTTGAATTAAATAATTATAAGAGTGTAAAAGTAAATTAGTTTTAAAAGTACTTCCTCCCCTTTTTATGAAAAGTGTTACTTTCTCTCCCCTCTATTTAAATCCCTCTCCCTCTCAACCAAACACAATAGCTAATTAAAATCTCTTTCTTCCCCTCCCATCCCCCCTCCCCTCCACTAAAATCTATCATCTCCCCTCCTTTGGAACCAAACACAGCTTAACAGAGTTAGAGCCATTTGATGTGGCATGCTAAGTGCCTAAGTGACATCGTACATCTGGCTTCCACATCATAGGAGTTAATTGACACTTATCATTGTTGGGTGAGAGAATAAAGACGTTGGGAAATATAACCCTAGCAAGTCTCAATTTTGTCCCTGAAAAAGTGTCAACTAACTCCTATTACATGGAAGCCAGGTATACAATGATATGGGTGTCACTCATGCACTTAATGTGTCACATCAGCATCCCTGAATCCCTGACTCTGTCAAGTAACAGGGACAAACAGAGGGACTAGGTTGACAAACGTTTTAGAACTTTAGGGATGATTTTGAAATTTCATTAATATGAGGGACGAAGTTGACACGATATTACAATTTTAGGGACCAAATTGAGAATTACTCAAATAAATAGTCCCCATCACTTTGGTTGAGCAACAGTGTCAAAAATTTTCACACTATGTAGGCTGCTGTTTTGTGGCAGTCTAATATAGACCATGTAGAAAGTGATGGATTTTGGATGCACTCGATAAAATAGCTTATTTCCTTGTAAAACAGTTGGTTTCCCAATTTTTTTTATTTACCAAAACTCATCCTACCACCACCACCACGGCCACCCCACCCCACCCCACCCTCATCATCAATCCCTCCTTGGCAAAAGCAAACCTAACCATGACAACTACATGGTGTTATGCACTCAATGGAGCATATGCGAAGGAACGCCAGGTCCGGGTGGAGAAGTGTCGTTTAGCGGCATAGATATGATTCAAATTGACATAAAGGGGATCCAAACGATACCGTTTCTGCCATAATTGTGGGTCACCAAGGGATATGGAGGGGTTGTCGTGACCTGGACGTAGGGGTGTTCAAATCTAAACCGATAAAAAAAAACCGCACTCGACCCAAAAAAAATCCGAACAAAATTGATTTTTGTTGGATTTTTTCTTTTACCAACTTTTGTCAAAACCGTTCAATTCGATTTTTGGTTCCCTTATTTGAAACCCAACCGAATCGAACTCTCTCTCTCGAAGTTAATGTGAATGGACAAGTTGTGCTTTAATTTTCATTGAGGAGATTGATCATATATGTTCACCTAGTAAATAATATTTTTGTGTGTATACTTAATGGTTGTGTGTATGATGGTACAAAGATAGTGCATATGATGGTTTTAGACTTGATATCTGAACTTGAGGTAAGTTCATGTTTTGACAAGTTCATTCATTGGTCTCTTTGCACTTAATTTTTAATTTGTGATGGAGGGCAAGAAAATATAATATGGATGTAAATTATATAAAAGTTTAAAGAACTGAAAAGTATTCTAAAAATGAAAATACAAATAGGATTGGTAAAAATCGAATCATTCAATCCAAACTGTTTTTAATCGGATTGGATTGATTCGGATTGATTCGGATTTGATATAGGAATCAGTCCAATCTAAACTGAATCGCAACTTGTTTTTATTTTTGAATCGGATGACTTTTTACCTCAAAATCAATCCAAACCAATCTGCGAACATCCTTAGCTAAAGACATGCGTCTGAGCAGGGAGAGGGTGAGGATCCGTGGCGGATAAACTAGCAAATAATAGATTAAATATGAGTATGATAGCAGAACATAAAAAAAATTGAACATAACACATAAAAGAAGCACCATTTAATTAATTTCTATTTGAAAAGAGGTTTGTGACTTTGAAAAAAAACTCAAAACCAAAATAATCAACATCCTTAGCGATAGCAACGGGGCAGGGAGTCTATTATTCTCCCCATCCCCAATGCCGCCATGGGGAGTTTTCCCGTCCGAAAATACATAAAAAATTGCAAAAATTAAATGCATACAATCCATTTGCATAAGACCAATTTACTCTACAATTTTTTGTTCAAGACTCGTCCTCCTAATTATATTGCATTTTTCTTACAAAAATATTAAATAGTCAGAGTTTTTGCATTGTCATTTACTTTTGAATAAATAAATAGTCCCTACCAATTTTGTTGCTCTACATAGCGTCGAAAGTTTTCACATAATGTAGATTGCTTTTTGCTTAAAGTTAAAGAGCTCTGTTATTTGAACATCAAAATTTTGACATCGTATATGTTTCTTTCTATCTTTTATTTTTTATCTTTTTTATATACACGCATCTCAAAAATATATCACCAAAACAAAAAAGGCACCGTATGGTGTCCCTATTTTAATGTTCAAAATTTGTTTCTCTAAAGTTAAAATGCTTACCCAAAGAGTTGATATAACAGACGATCTTGTGATGAGAGAAGTGTATGGTCATAAATTTGATTAACTATGCCTATTTCTTGAGATTAGGTCAAAAAAATATTCTTATGAGTCGTTTAGTCCTACATGGATGGCTTGTTTTTTATTAGATCGAAGTAGAAACATTAATCCAAGTGCATGAAAACCGTTCGGACACGACCTGATCTTAATAAAAATAAAGTTAAAATTCTCATTAAAACCAAATTTACCTTACATATAAATGTACGTAATGGTTGTTGCAAATACTAGTTAGCACTTAACAATATATTTTCGTAGTATTTATGTATGAATTAAAACTAATTCCCGTGTAAAAATTAAGATGATATATAGAACTTGCATGCTAACAGTTTCGACCAGTCCATGCTAACGGTATCTTCTTTGAGCATAAGAGGGTGTGTTGTATTTGAAGCCATCAAAGACATGCCAAGTACGAGCATTTTTTTTGCCTATATTTTCATGAGAAGAAACTAATGTAACTAGGACCGTGCATCCCTGTTGTTTCATAATAAATAATGAGTAGTACACATTGGGTTTCCGTTCACAAATAAATACTTAATTGCAAAACTTACAGTAGTAATACAAAATGTCAGTTCATGACAATGGAGTCCTAAAAGTTAGCTTCTAGCACAAACAACTGGAAGGGTTTCTATGCAGAGCTTCAAACCACCACCAACTTTTTCTCTTTGTGGAAAGGACCAGAGCATGGATGTTAGATCAAAATTATGAATAAGGCAAGAACTAAGCATGTTGAGAAGCAACATTCTCTGTCAATTTATTCACTGCATATCATCATTGACCTCCGCAATTGACTCCTTCTAATGCAAAAGGAATACAATGAAAATAAATAGGACAGAAATGTAAATATTTCATTGAGTACAAATTTGAATGAAAACATCAGAGATAATTTGAAGACAGATGTCTACTGTGTAAACTTACAAAACAAGAATGAAGCCAGACAGATCAAAGCAATAATGAACTGCAATCTTACCTATCAATTTTTTTTTTTTAAAGAAACATAGAAAAGCAAAAGATAGAAAGTGCTCATTTGAAGGTTTCACTGCTGCTATATACACAAATTCTAATATCAAGGTATGTGGAAAATCAAGAACATATTGTGAGATCTCACTTGGGCTTTGGTAGAACACAGAAATTGCAACCAATTATTGGATATTCTAATTAAAAAACCTCCAGCTAATTCCTTTTCAATCCAACACGAGGATAGAAAAACAAGTCGAAGAGCCAGGCATTTGAGAAGATATAGTTAGCAACCTCTGGATCTTTACTTTGTTTCACACCTATACACTTTGAACCACTAATGCTGGCACTCTTCAACAGGCTACGTGTGCTGTTATTTGTCTTGGAGGGTCCATTTTGTGCATAAGAGTTTCCAGCATCCGTCACATCAGACCCTCGGGGAATCTGAAGATTTGATCCAGTTGGCCTTTCAAAATCATTGTTTTGATTATTTTCATCCTTGGAAGAAACAACTCGCTCCCTGGAAAAAGTGAATTACAACAGTCAATGCATATGACGCAGACAATACCAGAGAAAAGGTTCACAGGCTTGTCCGCCAACCTCGCTTGAACATACGTTAATATTGTGGATTATAATTTCAAACCTGTGAGTGTAATAACAAACAACAACAATGATAATCAAAGCCTTTTCCCAATAGGTGGGGTCGGCTACATTGGATCATATGGTGTCACGGTATTCTAACAAAAACCAAATCTTCCAAATAGGTCATTTAGGTCTAAATCCTTTCTAATGGTTTCATCTAGAGTTTTCCTTGGTCTAACTTCCCTCTAATTATGGGATTATCCTCCATATGATCAAATCTCCTAACTAGGGCTTCTATTCGTCTTCTTCACACATGACCAAACCATCTTAGTCACGATTCCTATTACTTTCCCTCTAACACATTTATTCCAAATCTTATCTTTTCTTGTATGCTCACTCATCCAACGCTACATTCTCATCTTTGCAACACTTTCGTTATGCTCTTGTTGGCACTTAACTGCCCAACAATTAATACCATAAAGCATAAGGGTAATAAGCAAATTAAATCTCCAAAAGAAAAACACAAAAAGGCTGTTGTTCAGTGTGCAAGTGGGCAAATCCAGTATTAGAACAGGTTCAACTAGTTTGGACCTAGAAATTACCACTGATCCAAGGCTAGAACTGCCAAAGAGACCCCAGATGTTTAACCAACACTTACCTAGGTAAGGAGGCATGCTGTCTCTGCATGGGGTGCTTCGCTCACGTTTGCCATAATGCTCCTCAAGATGTGCAAACTGTCGCTTGAACCGATCAACCCCACTATGCAACAAGATAACATAGAATCACCTACTAATAACTAAAGCGTGTAAAGCTTAAATTTCAAAGATGCAATATTATAGTTCTTAGATGACATGCAAAACACAGGAAATTAACCATAAGCAATTTGACAAGAGTCAAAATTTCAGGGACCAGGATTCCCTGCAGTCGCAAAATGACTGCAGGGAGATGCAATCAGCATTCTACGGTCAAGAAGAGAGAGTCTTGGATTTGTTTTAATATTTTTGCATATTCAAAATAGTTTATGTGGCCAGAATCTCTTGCAATCATTTTATTGACTGCAGAGAATCTGTTAGGCATGCAGTGCCTGAGACGGGAAAGGAAAATGCGCCACCTCGCACGATGAGAGTTTATTACAGAAAGAAGGGGCACAAGGAAAAGAGTAGGGAGAATAGGGAATATTGTACTCCTTAGTTAACCATTAGTTAACTAAGCTAGTTTCATATTGTACTCCTTGGTTTCATATTGTACTCATTAGCTGAACTAGAGTGGTTAGGAGTAGGAATCCGTTAGAGGTAGTTAGAAGCAGTTAGGAGTTAGCTGCGCCTATAAATAGAAGTTCTGTAGCTAGGAGTTTGGCGGTTTTGCATTTGCTTGAGATTGTGACTGAGAACTACTCAGTGAGAAGGGGAGTGCCCCTTGTGTATTCTTTCCATTGATTTCAATAAATTTCTGGGCGAATAATCCCAGTTCCCTAGGGTTTCTCTCCAATTTTCTCTCAATCTGCTCGGGATTCCTAACAAATTTGGTCCGACCTGCCGGATCCCCCTGAAGAAATGGAGAAGATTGAAGCGAGATTCGCGAATTTGGAATCCTCAGTCGAACAATTGAAGAAGGTAACCAGCGATCAAGGCGCGTCCCTCGAAGAAATTCGGAAGAACGTCGTAGGTATGGATGGAATCCGTGAATTGTTGGCAAAATTCATGGAGAAACATGGAATTTCGAACGATTCACCGGTTGATGAGAATGAGCACACCGAAAAGGCAGAAGAACAACAAGGAGAAGGTGGCGGATCCGACGAAGAGGACGAGATACCGCGCTCATGGTTGAAGAAAGTAGAATTACCCTCGTTCGAGGGAAGCGACCCCTTGGGATGGATTGCGAGGGCTGAAAAATTCTTTGAAGTTCAAAAGGTGAAAGCGACGGAGAAATTGAGGTTAGCTTTCATAAGCATGGAGGGGAATTCGGTTCATTGGTTCCAATTTGGCGCCAAAAATCGAAGAATCCAAATTGGGAAGATTTTACCATCGCGTTAACACGTAGGTATGGAGGAACGGATCGGGGAACCGTGTATGAGAAATTGGCTGCGTTGAGACAAACTGGTTCAGTGGAGGACTATGTGCAAGAGTTTGAGCAGCTTGTGGCGCAAGCTTCAGTTACTACTGATGATCAATTGCTAGGGTACTTTCTAGCAGGACTTCGAGCCGATATTCGAGGCCAAGTGCGTCCTCATGATCCTCAAGACATCGTGAGAGCAATGGATGTGGCGCGCGATATTGAAGAAGCACTGAAAGGAGCAAGGAATAGTAGTGGAGGGACTCAGGTCAGAAGTACAGGGTCAGGGTTCAAGTATCATGGGGGAGGAAGCATTGTTTCCAAGGTTGGAATGTTCCACGGCGGAAATAACTCATTCAATTCCAATGGCGGAAATAAGCACTCACAAGAAGGTAGTAACAAGGCTTCAACCATGTCTTCTGTGGCTAAACCGAGTAGCAGATCCACTTCAGGGTCTCGGAACAGGGGAGCAAGGCAACTACCCTACCCCGAGTATATTAAAAGAAGAGATGAAGGACTGTGTTACCATTGTGGAGGACCTTTTGGGGCAGGACATAGATGTCCGGAGAAGAGCATGAGGGTTATCATTTTGGCAGAAGATGAGTTTTTGAACGAAGCAGGGGAAATCACTTATATGCAGCCTGAAATCAGAGCAGAGGAAGAAGCAGATGAGCTCACAGAGCTTGATTGTCAGTGGATGGATTTGTCTGTGTGTTCAGCAGGGGGTTTAACCCAACCCCAAACCATGAAGCTGCAAGGGCAAGTGAAAAGAGAAGAGGTGTTGATATTGATTGACAGCGGGGCCAGCCATAATTTCATTTCCTCAGAATTAGTGAAGAGATTGGGGTTACCGGTTGATACCACATCTGCATACAAAGTAAGGTTGGGAGATGGACATAAGAAATCAACACAAGGTTGCTGCAAGGGATTGAAAGTGCAAATGGGAAGGTATGGTTTAATTGGTGAATTCTTCCTATTTGAACTAGGAGGTGTTGATTTAATTTTAGGAGTAGCATGGCTAGCTACCCTAGGAGATGTAAAAGTGAATTGGAGAACTTTAACCATGACATTTCAAGAACAAGGGAGGGCTGTAGAAATTAGAGGAGACCCTAGCCTAGTAAAGTCCCTGATTTCCTCAAGGTCCTTGATGAAGGAATCTGAAATTGAATCCATGTCTATACTATGGGTGTTGGAATCAGTAGAAAGCAATAAAGATTTTTCAAGGGACAATGGCTTAAACTGTAAACAGAGACAGGAATTGCAAGCAGTGTTAGCTAAGTATGAACAGGTGTTTGCTACTCCGGAAGGCCTGCCACCTAGCAGGGAAGTTGATCATAAAATCCCCATCAAAACAGGGACTGACCCAGTGAATGTGAGGCCATATAGGTACCCACACCTCCAGAAGAATGAAATAGAAAAGTTGGTGAATGACATGTTGATCACGGGAATAATAAGGCCAAGTAATAGCCCTTACTCTAGCCCAGTTATTTTAGTAAAGAAAAAGGATGGAAGTTGGAGGTTTTGTGTGGACTACCGAGCACTTAACAAAGTCACTGTTCCAGATAAATTTCCAATCCCTGTCATCGAAGAGCTATTGGATGAGCTACATGGGGCTGCATTTTTTTCTAAAATTGACCTCCGGGCAGGGTATCACCAAATCCGGATGCATGAGTCGGATATTCCCAAAACTGCATTTAGGACACATCAAGGGCACTATGAATTCCTAGTTATGCCTTTTGGCCTAACTAACGCCCCAGCCACTTTTCAGTGTGCAATGAACTCGGTGCTGAAGCCATTCTTGAGAAAATGGGCCTTGGTTTTCTTTGATGACATATTGATTTACAGCAAATCATGGGGGGAACATTTGGGACACTTGAGACAGGTAATGACAGCCTTAGACATAGAAAAGTTCCTCGCGAATCAAAAGAAATGTAGCTTTGGACAGCAAAGGGTGGGTTATTTGGGCCATATCATTTCGAAGGAAGGAGTCTCCATGGATCCTCAAAAGATAGAAGCCATTTTGAGTTGGCCGGAACCCAAGAACATTAAAGCTTTGAGAGGGTTTTTGGGGTTAACGGGATATTATAGAAGATTTGTGTACAATTATGGCAAAATAGCAAGACCTTTGACTGATTTGTTGAAAAAGGGGAATTTTGGATGGAACAAGGAAGCTGCGGCCGCATTCACACAGCTGCAGAAAGCTGTGACCTCTGCTCCAGTACTGGCCATGCCAGACTTTTCTCTACCTTTTTCCATTGAATGTGATGCCTCGGGAAGAGGCTTAGGAGCAGTCCTATCTCAAAACAAACGTCCCATAGCTTTCTTCAGTAAGGCATTATCAGAGGCTTCATTGACGAAATCTGTGTATGAAAAGGAGTTAATGGCATTGGTGCTTGCCATTCAACATTGGAGACCCTACTTACTCGGGCAAAGATTCACGGTTTACACTGATCAAAAAAGTCTAAGACACTTGCTGGAACAGAGAATAACGACTCAAGATCAACAAAATTGGTTGGCCAAGCTGTTGGGTTATGAGTTTGAGATAATCTACAAGTTGGGGGCAGCAAACAAAGTAGCAGATGCTTTATCTAGAAGGGAGGAAGAGGGAGCATTGCAGAGCATCACTCGGCCCTTTTGGCAAGATGTGGGTCAGATCGATGAGGAAGTGAAGACTGATGTAACCCTGAGTAAGATCGTGAGAGACCTAAGGGAGAAGCCTGAATCTCATATACACTACACTTTGGAGCACGAGAGATTATACTACAAAGGCAGGTTAGTCCTATCAGCTAATTCTGTATGGATCCCACGGCTTCTTCAAGAATTTCATGCTTCTAAAACAGGGGGGCATTCGGGCATCTATAGAACTTACAGGAGAGTAGCCCAATCTCTGTTCTGGATAGGAATGAAGCACACTGTCACTGAATATGTTGCTAACTGCCATATTTGCCAACGTAGCAAGTATCAAACTTCATCCCCCGCGGGGTTGCTACAGCCTCTGCCTATCCCCAATGCCATTTGGGAGGAAATCAGCATGGATTTCATTGTCGGGTTACCCAAGTCAAAAGGTTTTGATGCTATCTTGGTGGTGGTCGATCGATTGAGTAAGTATGGCCATTTCATCTTAATCAAACACCCATATTCAGCCCGGTCTATTGCGGAAATGTTTGTCAAAGAGGTAGTAAGGTTGCATGGTATACCAATGTCCATTGTGAGTGATAAGGATCCCACCTTCCTAAGCCACTTTTGGCAAGAGTTATTCAAGATGCAAGGGACTACCTTGAAGATGAGCACTGCATATCACCCTGAATCGGATGGGCAAACCGAGGTACTCAACCGGACTCTAGAGACCTACTTGAGGTGTTTTATATCAGAACAACCCAAGGCATGGGCTGAATTCTTGCCTTGGGCGGAGTACTGGTATAACACCAGCTTCCAAAGTGCAGCACATTGCACCCCATTTGAAGTGGTATATGGGCGACCCCCTCCTTCTCTAGCCAAGTTTATCCCAGGAGAGACATTGCTAGAAGCTGTGGCCAACGACTTGATTAACAGAGATGAAGCATTAAAGCAGTTGAAATACCATTTGAGCAGAGCACAAGATCAGATGGTTAGATAGGCAAACAGCCATAGAAAACCTTCGCACATTCAACCCGGGGACCTAGTATATTTGAAGATTAGACCCCATCGCCAGGGCTCAATGCCTACCCGATTGCATCCGAAACTAGCTGCAAGGTACTATGGTCCTTATCCAGTGTTGAAACAGATTGGAACAGTGGCATTCAAGCTGCAATTACCAGTGGACGCCAAAATTCATCCGGTCTTTCACGCGTCACAGCTCAAGAAGGCAGTGGGCGACAAGCGAGTTGAGGATAACTTGCCTACCGATTTACAAGGGGGGACAACTGAGGACCAACCGAGTCAAATCTTGGGCACTAGAGTGGTAAACAAACTCGGGGAATCAGTCCCGCAGCTACTGGTCCAGTGGCAAGGTAAGGGATCAGATGATGCAACATGGGAGGACAAAGCCATCCTACAGGATCAGTTTCCCGACTTCAACCTTGAGGCCAAGGTTGTCGCTGAGGAGGGCGGTATTGTTAGGCATGCAGTGCCTGAGACGGGAAAGGAAAATGTGCCACCTCGCACGATGAGAGTTTATTACAGAAAGAAGGGGCACAAGGAAAAGAGTAGGGAGAATAGGGAATATTGTACTCCTTAGTTAACCATTAGTTAACTAAGCTAGTTTCATATTGTACTCCTTGGTTTCATATTGTACTCATTAGCTGAACTAGAGTGGTTAGGAGTAGGAATCCGTTAGAGGTAGTTAGAAGCAGTTAGGAGTTAGCTGCGCCTATAAATAGAAGTTCTGTAGCTAGGAGTTTGGCGGTTTTGCATTTGCTTGAGATTGTGACTGAGAACTACTCAGTGAGAAGGGGAGTGCCCCTTGTGTATTCTTTCCATTGATTTCAATAAATTTCTGGGCGAATAATCCCAGTTCCCTAGGGTTTCTCTCCAATTTTCTCTCAATCTGCTTGGGATTCCTAACAGAATCCATATCCAAATTTCAACCACTACAAGGATGAGGATTAACAAAATTGATATTCCAGAGGAAACAAAGTTTTAATAGTATAGCAAATAAAACAAGCATGCCAGTCTCTTTCTAACAAAGGTAGTTCTGGTATAGAAATTTGGGGGGATCCAACAGAATCTCAACGCAACAACAAGAAATGCATAAGGGGGCTCCTGATAATAGTTAAAAATTAGGTATTGTGGAAATCATATAGTAAAAGTTGGCAAAGTATCTAATTTCAATAATGAAAGACCATGCCATGTGACAGGACAGACAGGTCATCCATGCACATTTGCTTTCATATATGCATGAAGCCATCAATAAAATGTCAAACATATATTAGCACATCTACCTTGGCTACATAAAGCTGGTTAAATCTTCACCATGAAGATATTCCTGAAGCATCTAGGGATCTGTTTACTCCAAATGAATAACTAATTATTACCACAACAAAGATAAGACAATAATTTAAAGCATGAGTGACCAAAAAAAATGTATGGCCATACCTCTCGATAAATCAACTCTAACATCATCTTTGGTCAATTTTCTTCTCTCAAACTCAAACTCAAGTTTTGATACGGGTTGGGTGGATGGTTCACGATCAATATTCGAAAAAACATGGAAGTAAGGATAAGATAATGCCTGCAATGACAAGCATAACAGAAATAATGAAATTTCCACTTTGGTAACTATCAATGAAATTTCCCTTTTGGTAATTATATAGGTGAGATCATGGTTGTTAAACTCTCGAGTTAACTCTTAAACTCTTACGAGTTTACAATTCTAGGTCACAAAAACGAGTTAACTCGCATGTAAATTCGTACGAGTTTAAGTAAACTCTGATAAAAATCGGTAAACTCTCGATTTTACTAGCGAGTTTACGAGTCTATAATTTTACATTGACTTGGCCTTAAAATGTAAAGTTTCGGTCAATATTGTCGAGTACTTGGGTTGAATTACCTATGTGCTGCAATATATATAGGATTTATAAAGTTAATTTTATGTTTTCAGCATTATTTTTGTTTTGTTTTATTCAAATACAAAATAAAGTAAATGTTTGATTAAAAATTATATGAAAGTTAGGTCAAATTAGCTCATTTTTTGAAATGTTTTCACTTTAGGAACTTATGTTTTTATAAATGTATGTATGATTTGGTCATTAATGTAGTATGATCTTATCTAGTATTAATCTTACTATCACACAAATAGTAAGGTCAAATTAGCACTGGTTACTACTTTGCTTTATTATGAAGTGGGAATAATGAATTATTGATGTGTTAAATTGTTTTATATTATGTATATATGCCATCTATAGTTTTTTTAATATTAGGTAAACTCTTATGAGTTTACGAGTCAAGTCTACGGAAGCTCCACGAGTTTGCGTAGACTCTCGAGTTTGACAGCCTTGGGTGAGATGATAGAAGATCAACCTCTTCAGCTGTTGGACGATCTTTAGGATCAAATGCAAGTAGGCGCTCCAGCAAACAAAGAGCCCACGGATCTGCATTTGGAAATTTTTGGGAGAATGGAACTGATTGCTTTTTTGCACGCTACTAAGATATCTTCTACCTTTCTAATAAAGTAATGCACAGCTGTTATGATGTCCTTGGTGCGCTTAACTATAGGTTAAGCCGCTGTTTCCGTGTACACATTAAGTGAACCTGGACATGTATAAATAGTCCAAGTCACTCTCTCTTGTAACTAACTTTTGAATTACTCAATACAATATGAACATTCAGATCTCTCCCTCTCTCTCTCTCTCTCTCTCTCTCTTCCCTGTGTTCATCTTCTATCACTCTCATTTCGGATCTGTAAAATTAAGATTAAGAATTATATGCAAGAGAACAGAGGAGAGGAAGCAAAATTAAGCCTAAAAGGTATTTATTAAAACAAACCATAAGAAGGTGCAAGTTAAAAACATACTACACAGAGAGTTTTTTAAGAAAGACCAGTAGAAGTTGAAAATTAATATCATTAATTCATTACAACATGTCACAAGCTTGCCTATTGATATCAGAAAACTGGAAAGAAGATTTTGATAAACTTACTCTCGCAATGGACTCAGCAGGAGGAGTGGCACGCAAATCAGTCATGAGATCCAATTGATGCACTCCTCTACAAAAAATATTAAATTACTTGGATCCTTGAAGAAAACGATCAACCAAAAGTCAAGGCTACTTGCTTTCTCCCAGAAATCATTGACTTCGAAGCCATCCAGCCATACATCTTATTAAAAAATTAGGCAGAAGAACTACTGCTCCAATTCTTCTCTTCTCCTACAACAACAACACTCAAGCCTCTTCTCTTCTTTTAATCCCAAAAAACATATTCTTCAAGCTCAGCTGATTGTCTCCAGCTAACCGGATAACATTAATGTTACCCATTTCCAGTTGCTCTGCAGTGACAAACCAATGCCTGGTTTTGCATATCTCAGTAATTAAGGTCTTCAGTTAAGGCCAATCTTCTTGAGTTCCCAATGTTTAGTGACTGTCACCAGTAGTCACCACATGAGCAAATCCCATCTTTAAAATGATGGAAACGATTTGAATCCCGCACAACGATGTCCCTCTCAGTAATTCTGGATATGTACTTAGTTGCATTATGGCAATCACCACAAACACGCAGGTTTTTAAATATCCTAATGGGACTTCTTGGTGGGGTGCTGATAATTCCAAATGCAATTGCCAGTCTCTCACTATGACTTGTCAAAATCTGCTCTTTCTCATCCTCCTCAACATCTTGCAAGACAAAACTATAGTCTGGAACATAACCAAGGCTCTTCATTTTGGCATTCAAAACCCTTAATTCATTGTATATCTCTATACATTTTGGATGGGTTTGGTTCCCAGTATAAAAGACTTCAACTATACTGCCCACTACAACAGAGCTCCATCCAGGAGTCTTCCTCAATCCTCGACCTCTGGCCAATGATCTTACTTTAACTACTCCTTCCCATTTTCCAACATTAGCATAGATATTTGACAACAAAACATAATAGCCAACATTCTCCGAATCGACTTCCAACAAGCGATTTGAAGCAAACATGCCCATTTCTACATTTCCATGTATTCTACAAGCACCAAGAAGAGCACCCCAGATGGATGCATCAGGCTGTACAGGCATATTGCTCACTAAATTATATGCTTTTTCCAAATAACCAGCTCTGCCTAGCAAATCCACCATGCAGCCGTAATGTTTCAAACTAGGCTTGATCCCATACTCTTTCTGCATCATATCGAAGCACCATTGACCCTCATCAACTAAACCTGAATGGCTACAGGCCGACAACAAAGATATAAAGGTAATATGATCCGCCTTTACACCTTCAGCTAGCATATCCTTGAAAAGTTGCAGAGCTTCTTCTCCATGCCCATGAATCCCGAGAGAAGATATTATGGCATTCCAAGGAACTGAAGTTTCGCGTGGAATTTCATAGAATAAGGACACTGCATCATCTAACCTCCCACATTTTCCATACATGTCAATCAGGCAGGTAGCCACAAAGACATCCAAGTAGAGACTGTTCTTGATTAGCCTCCCATGAATTTTCATTCCTTGTTGCAAAGCTCCAACATGGGAATATGCTGGGAGAATGCTCACCCAAGTCCCTTGGTTTGGTATTATCTTTCTACACTCTTCCATCATGTTGTAAGCATCAATTGCCTCACTTGCAAGACCATTTTGAATATAACCTGTGATCAAAGTGTTCCATGAAATTATATCTCTCAAACGAAGCTGTTCAAAAACTGTACGTGCACAATCCATCGCACCCAGTTTTGAATACATATTCACAAGTGCATTTCCAATCACAACATCCTTTTCAAGCCATTCATGTCTCATAACAAATCCATGGACTGACCTGCTAATCATTTGATCACTTAATTGACCAAAAATTGAGGCCAAACTCACGACTGTCAACAAGTCAGGTCGATTTCCAACGAACTGCATCTCTTTAAAGAACCCAAGTGCAGTAGTTGGATCATTATTCTGCTCATATGCAGCAATTATGGAATTCCAAGATACCAGATCTCTCACTGTCATGTGATCAAAAACCCTTTGCGCATCCCCAAGCCTACCAAACTTTGAATACATATTGATCAAAGCATTGGAAACAAACACATCAGTTTCCAATCCATGCTTTATCACATACAAATGCATCAACAACCCACTGATGATATCATTTGACTGTGCACAAACGGGAAGTATACTTGACAAAGTAATGCAATCCATCTTTAACCCCTCAACTTTCATATCATTCAACATACCCAATGCCTCAGCTGCATTCCCGTTCAAACAAAACCCAGAAATCATTGCATTCCAAGAACCCACATCCCGAACCGGCATTTCCACAAACAACTTGTATGCAACATCTAAATCACCAAACCGTGAATACAAATGAATCAATGAAGCAGCCACAAACACATCACTCTGAAAACCCATCTTCACAACACAGCAATGTATTTTCCTGCCATCAACCAGACCTGAACATGCTTTCAACACAGGAGGGAAAGTGTAAAAATCAGGTCTTAGACGAGACATTGAAAACAATTGATTCACACAATTCAAGGCTTCATGGTATTCACCACTGTGAACATATGCCGAGATCATTGAGTTCCATGTGTAAATATTCTTTCTCTTAATATGGTTAAATGTAGAGCGAGAGAATGAGACATGACCAAGTGAAGCATACAAATTAACAAGCTTGGTAAATAGAAGAACATCTTCAGATTTCCCTAACACCACGAGAAGAGCATGAAGCCGTTTAGCAACATCAATCTTTGTGCAGGAATGGAATAGAACAGGAATGCATACTCTCATCTTATTTGTCAACGGGTCCAACTAAATAAAAAGGGAGGTCAACGAGGATTGGACGTGCACTGTTCGATGAAATGCTTCAATTGAATGCATCCATTGTGATTCTCTGCAACTGCAACAACGTTGTGAATCTTCATTTTTTGTAATATATGTATAATTAATAAGTAATAAATAATAATTAATATATAAAATCATAAGATTATGCATAAGTTCATCCATATGCAGAGTTTAATTGGTAAGACCTTTAATCATAAATTATCACATCAATTAAAAAATTAATTTTTATTCTAATTATTTTAAAAATTATTCATATCATAACTGGGGATTGATTGACAATGTAAAAACTTTACATTATCAATTCATAACAACTAAACTCTAAGTTTATATAGAAATATTTTTACATTATTATATAAATTTAATTTAAATATTGATTTAACTTATAACTTATGCAAATAAGACTCAAATCCTATAAAGTGTATGATGCATTTTTTAAATATTAAAGTACAAGGATAATTCCTCATGAGATCATTTTTAAATTAGGCTAAAAACCTAGCCACAATTTTTTTGTGAACAAGGGTATCCCCGGTCGATAGTCGAAGAGTAATCTCTTTCGAGACATAAAGATCACCGAAGTACGTTTTGTCTCTTACAACAAAATATTTTTCATACATACGGTAAGAATTGAACCCCTGACAATATGCTTAAGAAACTCAACTATCTATCAACTATATTGGGTCTTGTTGGTTCGCACCTCTTTAATATGTTAGAATTATTATTAATACTTTACATTGTTCTCTAATATGTTGGTGTTCTATGACATGTTGACAAAGTTTATGGATAAATGTGTACATAACCATAAATTATTACATAAGTAAAAATGTTTGACTCTTAACGTAATTATCTTAAAAGTAGTCTATACTATGATTTTTGATTAGCTGATAATATAAAAAACTTTACACTGACAATGTGTACCAATTAAACTATAGTTAATACGCATGAAGTTGCCCGATTATACTAAAAATATATCTAACTTAAAAAAAAATTCACTTATCAACTATTGTTATAGGTAAAATGGGTTGATTTGTCCTATACGTTATTTTTATTTTTCACATTGGTCCTATAAGTTTTATTTTTTTCAAATAGGTCATATACTTTATGTTCCGTTGGCACGTTAGTCCTTTCCGTCAATCCGTACATAACGACGTCAGTTTTAGGACTAATGTAAAACAAGGAAAACAACGTATAGGACCAAAATGAGAAGCAATGAAAAGGAACATACATTTTATTTTTTTCATTTTGGTTCTGTGCGTTACATTTTGTCTTTCATATTAGTCCTTTCTGTCAATTCCTTCTTAACGGCGTCAGTTTTAGGACTAAAGTGATGATGAAACATAACGCATAAGACCAAAATACAAAAAATAAACCATATTGGACCAAAATAAAAAATAAAAAAAATATATATAACCAATCAACCTATTTTGCCATTTTTATATATACAGAGAGATATAGCTTGTGCTTAATTCACCATTTCATAATTTAACAATTCTTTCAAGTAAATAGGTGATTTAGTTTTTGAAATTATTTCTTTAACTAGTAATTTAGTCATTGAATTTATAAAACTTGTCTTACGATAGTTATTCTAATATATCACTATAGTTCTTAAGAAAAACAAATTTAATAAAAAAAAAATGTATATTTATTTACTACCCAGCAAGTGATGATCACTCTAGAGAATAAGTTATTTATTTAGTTTAGTTTTTTCGAATGTATTTAAAGAGAAAAGAAATTAAACCTTTTTTCTTTATCAAACATGGTTTGGTCATCAATTCGGCCAAACTAGTGAGTTAATATGTCAATAATTTAATTTGTAAGTCACTGGTTAAATATACATTACTGATTTTTTGACATTTGAAGTTAGACAGTGTACACTGTATAAAAAGTGATGTTTTGATTCTTTTGAAATGTTAAAATGGAACAAAATAATAACTAAATATTGGAGAGTATAAATATATGGTGTTGATGTCAAATTTTTTTGTTATTGTGATAAATGAGTAAAATAATTCTTGATCATTGAAATTTTATTTCAATGGTCAAGATTAGGAGATAAATACATGTGATTTTTTTAAGTTATTATATGAGCATTTGACCGCTAAACAACTTTTAATTTTAACCTTTCATGTATGATTGATTGTTAAGATGTGTCGTTCTAACATTTTCAATATGCAAAATGTTCTCGCTAGATATGCTATATATATACACACACATAAAAAAACTATGAAGCACCGACACTTCCAGCTTTAGAGGTGTTCGAGTGTAGGTCGTGTCCGACACTCTTTATCAGGTGTCGATTTAAAATTTATTTTTTGTTTGTGTAGATACGGCTCAGACACTTAGCTAACACTTCTATGTGGTTGGATATCTAAAGAACAACTAAAATTTTAAAATGATGTCTCATAATTTTTTTGTGAGACTCATTATCATAGGAAAAATGTAATGCTTAACAAGTTGTTTTGAGATAATGAATATATAATTTGACATAAACACACACACACACACACACACACACACACACACACATATATATATATATATATATATATATATATATTACCGTGTCGCGGTGTCCTATAGTTTGGACATTGCCTGTGTTGGCGTATGTCCGTGTCCATGTCTGTGCTTTATAGTAAAAAAACAGAGATTTTTTATTAGGTGGAATCCATAATATGAATCAAACAATGTTATTGTATTTTATTGTAAATCATATCTTAAGAAATGCTATTTAAATCTAAGTCCTAACTATTGGGTTAAATTCTACCTAATCTATTATTTTTATTGGGGCTTCTAATGGTTTTCTCCTTGCATGGCCAAATCACCAAGGCAAAATTCTAAATTTTTTTTTTTTTACAATAGATGTAACCCTTGCTTTCTCATTAATACATTTTGTCATGGACCAAATACCCAGCCCTGAGCCCAACAAATGCCCAAACCATCATATGAAGCACTGAGATATAATAGTTAACATCCCTATAACTTTTGTAACTAAGCACCCCAAGACGACGTCGTTTTGATGGTGCCGAGAAAAAATTTATTATTAAAAAATCTGTTAAAAATTACCCCGGCTCCAACCAAGGACAGCCATTGCTCTTGTGCAACTGGTAAAGATCTTGCTTTCTCATTTATTTCGAGCAAGGATGGAAATATTATCCGTAATCGCGGATATACGTGGATGAAACCTGTAACGGGTTGGATATAGATAGCTTAATGGATATTAACAAGTAAAATAAATGGGTATTTTCTGTACCTATTTATTCATAGGGGGAGGGTGGATAGTGTGGAATCATAACTGCGGGTACCCACTACGTGTGGAATTAATAAAGTACCTATGTGTGTATAAATAACAAAATGCCCTATTTTTTTTCAGTATCCTTATTGTGCTTCTGAGATTTGGCAACAGCAGCACCCCACCATTCTTGAGTCCCTTTTCACTCCTTCTAACCCCATCATAGCTTACTAAAAGCTCACTTATAGAATTCTATAAGGGAAGACATAATTTTTTTCTAAAAAGTTCGCCATGATATATGTGATCCATGCATAATATCATGAAAAATGGATACAAATTTTTGGTTGTATTGCAAATGGAATTATGAATTTGAATTCTAATAAGTTAGTGTCATCATTCTAATGAGTTTGAATGAATAAATACTCAATTAGATCCTTGAAATTGTAGGGTTGTATCAACTTAATCCCCCACATTATCAATATTTCAAAATGATCCCTGAAATTGCAGAAAGTTAATCAGATTCGTCCCTCCGTTAATATTTGCATGGACTATAATGACATTAAGATGGTAATGTCAGTGATGCATTTGAAACTAAGTAAATAATGTCAAGGATGCATTTGCTATATTTTGCATTTCCAAGGATCATTTTGGAATATTAATAATATTGGGGACTAAGTTGATACGACCCTACAATTTCAGGGACCAAATTGGGTATTTACTCGAGTTTGAATAGAGTAAAATAATTCTAGTTAGAAAATGGAACGATTTTGTTACCACAAAAAAAAAAATGGTACGTTTTTAATATTATATTATTATGTAAAGTTTAAATTAAACTGAAAATATTGATCATTACATATAATTCGGTTAAGATATTGTATGAAAGTACGATTTGATTTCTTCTATTTTTTTCTTCATAATGAAAATATTTTGAACTTATCCGATTCAAATCAAAGAAGGATTAAAGGGGGTTTGGCCTTATTTGATTCTTTTTTTTGTGAGATTATTTTTTTTAGTATTGCTAATAAAGTTGTTATATTTTAACATATATCCACAAATACCTGTGGATACTCATAAATTTGTTTAAAGCCCGCATGACGGATGCCCACGGGAATATAGGAGGTACAAATAGGTTATTCATCCAGTAGGACGGATAGCGATGAACCATTACTCGTATCTGTCTCGCCTCATTTACATCCCCAATTGGGTGTTTTACTTCTCGCCTTATTCTAATATAATTTGTTTTTCGGCTTCCACCCAGTTAATAGAAGAAAAAAAAAACCCTACTTTATCTATGCACCTATACAATAATATAAGAGTAAATAGTCAATTTGATCCCTGAAAGTGTAAGGCGGTATCAATTTAGTCCCTGAAATTAACTAAATAGCAAAAACGTCTTAAGTGCCTTGTTGGCACCGTTGTCACTGGCTAGGTGGTGTCCACGTGGTCAGGGACTAAATTGATACTCGCAACTCTGAACCAGGGACTAAATTGATACTCGCAACAGTCTTCTTCTTCTTTTTTATCTTTTCCCTTTCTCTCTCTGCTCTATCTCTATCTTTGCTTCCTATATCTGGCGTTCTCTCTCTAATCACCCGTCTATAGACGGGTCCTTTCTCTCTCCGCTCTTTCCCTCTGCGCGAGACAGAGGAAGCAAAGAGAGAAAGAGAGAGAGAGAGAGAGCAGAGAGAGAAAGGACCCGTCTATAGACGGGTGGTTAGAGAGAGAGAGCGCCAGACAGAGGAAGCAAAGAGAGAGAGCAGAGAGAGAGAGAGCAGAGAGAGAGAGGAGAAAGATAAAGAAGAAGAAGAAGACTGTTGCGAGTATCAATTTAGTCCTTGGCTCAGAGTTGCAAATTGGTCCTTGACCACGTGGACACCACCTAATCAATGACAACGGTGCCAACAAGGCACTTAACGTGCCACATCAGCGCCGTTAACGGCGTCAGCTAACTGAGGTTGACGGAGAGACCAAGTTGATTAATATTTTACAACTTCAGGGACGTTTTTGCTGTTTAGTTAAATTCAGCGACTAAGTTGATACTGTCTTACACTTTCAGGGACCAAATTGGCTATTTACTCAATAATATGAGGTAAAAGCAAAATGTGACATGTGTGAGAAAGAAAAAGATGAAACTTTAACTATCACAAAATAGAGTACGATTTACCTTCCAAATTTGGGAGAAATTTTTGCCTCCATAAATGTTCCCCTTTAGTTTACGTGTAACCAAACAAACTAAAGCATTTATGGTGGTGCATAATTCTGACTTGCAATAAAGGGTTAAAATTAGATATACACAAGTCAAAAAACAACAAGGACTGTGTTGCAATAAAGTTAAAAGGAGTTAGATGTAATTTAGAACCTAAATTTGATTTTGTCATCTCCATGTCCCAACATCAGTAAGACTCTCCTGGGTGAAGTATCCCTCGAAACACAGTCAAAACCAAGGAACTCTTTTATGGACCAAGCTCTTTCAAATGGAAATGAGTAAATCCCTAATTTGATCCTTAAAATTAAAAGGTCGTATTAACTTGGTCACTGACATTTTCGAAATTCCAAAATCATCCCTAAAATTGTCAAACGTTAATCAATCTAGTCCCTCCATCAAGAATCAAGTTGATACAAACTTATAACTTTAGGGACCAAATTGATATAATCTTACAATTTCAAAGATCAAATTAAGGATTTACTCAAACAGAAATCCCAGGAATCTCTGCGCATAGGAAACACATAAACCTCCACCTTAAAGTCTCTGGCCATATCTCTGTGCCAGTGCGCCATCATTGCCAACCCAACACCACCGTGACACTCCATTTTGTGTATGTTGGTCTCTTAATTCAAGTAACATTTTCACTCGATTTTAATGTTTAAAGTACATGCTACAAAGACACTCCATTTTGTGTGTGTTGGTCTCTTAATTCAAGTAACATTTTCACTCGATTTTAATGTTTAAAGTACATGCTACAAATACACTCCATTTTAAAACACTAACTGTATCATACTTTCATTAAGTGCCACAAACTTTATCATCCAAAATACATCTGTTTTTCAGACAACTTAAACAACTTTTTTCAAATAACAGTTCTGATGGTTGTAAGCCTCATACTTTTTATAGGCTTCAATGGCATTCTCATTAGATCAAATAGGCATTGGACACTTGCAAATAAGAACTAACCTTTCCTAGAATTTGGAACATGCATGTTGCAAAATTAGTTAGGATGAACATGAGCTTCGAGTATAAGAAATTTTGTTAACGATGTAGAATGAAGCAACTGCGCAATGTGTAGTCTCCCGAAACTGCTGATAAGCTTCGCCAAATTATTTACAATTGGCTCGTTAGTATCCAAAACCAACAACTTTTTGTCAAATCAATACAGAACTCTTGGTGCATATTTTTGGGTTCCTTAAATTTAAAATGGGTTCCTTATCTAAGGAACCTAAAAATAGAGTTTCATAATATTTAAATATTATTTTTTTACATTTGATAATATAAAGATGAGAGAGAATATGAGATGTTGAAGGGAGAGAGAAGTTAAAGAACTTGATAATAAAAACCTCCATTGAAGTAAAAATTGAATGAATGTCATAAAGAACCCCAAAATAACCAAAACATTTCAAACAAAACATGAAGTGTAATAATAATAGATAAACCTCAAAACCTCCTTGGAGCAGCTCGTCCAAAACCTCCCAGGGGCTGGTGGTTGGCAGGGACAGGATCAACCTTGACAAGACCAGGGATATCATGGATACCAAGAGCAGTGAGCATGTCGAGGGTCTCCGTATCCACCTCGATGTGTTGGGTGTCGATGGCGGAGACGTCAGGGACGAAGTCCATGCGGCGTTCGCGTTCCTCTTCTTGAAGCTTGAGGGAGATGCCGCGAACAGGACCCTTCTGGATCCGCTTCATGAGGTGTGTGGAGAATCCTGCTATCTTGTTGCGAAGCCTCTTCGACGGTATCAGAGCAACTTCTTCTAGAACCTTCTTGTTCGTGTGGAAGTCCAGCGTCATCCTCGAGTAGTGTAGTGCCTCTGTATAACCTGCCGTGACGACTTCTTCACCGTCTTCGTTCGCACTCTTCCCATCTCCCTTTCCTTTCCTTTCCTTTCCTTTACTGTGTATATCTCTCACACAAAAACAATAACCAACAGACTCACAGACATGGTGTTAGGATTTTCTGCTTAAATTTGCATGAAACGGGTCACTTCTCTTAAATAAAAAAAAAATAGTTGATATTGGCCTTAGTGAAGTAAAAAATTATTTTAATTTATATTAGCAAAAAAGCATTCCGTTGCCGGGACTTGAACCCGGGTCTCTCGGGTGAGAGCCGAGTATCCTAACCAACTAGACTACAACGGATTGCTGGCCTTTTAATCATACATATATAAGATCCAAATTGATATCGATAAAAAATTACGATGATATTTTGATCTTTGAGAAATAGAAAATACTAATTTGTTCCTCAAAAATATAAAAAGCGGATCAAAATAGTTCCTAACAGGAACTAAAATGTCCCTAAAAATTATCCTAAAAAGAATCAATTTGACCCCCATTTTATATTATTAAAGACCAAATTGATATTTTTCATTTATTAAGGACCAAAATATCACCATGATTTTTTTTAAGGGACCTATTTGAACCTTTACTCTAAATTTAAAATATTATTTTCATTACTCAGAAACACTGTGTTAACTTATTTACCTTCAATAAACGTTATATTAGCATCCAAGTGTTATACAACGACTTGGGTGAGAGCATACAATCAAAAATTGGTATACACTGCATTTATACTGTTAACCAATCAAAAATTATCACATAAGTTAAAATATTTGATACTTATTCTAACAACCTTAAAAGTCACTCATACCATGATTTCTGATTTATTCTCAATGTAAAAAATTTTACATTGAATTACACTGACTGTGAATAACAATTAAACTCACATCTGTTATTCACACATACACATTATAGATGTACGCGAACTATAAAATAACGCTGGAGTAGCTTAGAACATTTGCAATTTTTGAAAATAAAATGAAGGAAATATAAACATAATCGTCCAGTGATGACAACCACACGACATTGTATTCTCTTTGAACTTTAGGAGACAAGTCAACAATTAAAAA